>BFEA01001391.1:18845-30723 GCA_003427395.1 Chara braunii
AGGTGGTCGGTTATGGTAGATGGGTGAAAAAGATGGAGGAGGAAGATGGTGTGAGGTGGTTGGCTATGGTGGATGGGTGAAGAAGATGGAGGAGGGAGATGGTGTGAGGTCGATAGGCAGCTAGCCCTGCTATCTATGGTTGGCGGATTCGTAGCTTTCTTCGCTTCTATTCGAGGAGAGTCCCCCCTCTTTTCCTCTTTTGCTGGGCGTTCTTCCGAAATCACTATTCTCAGCCCCCTGCCTGATTTTGCCTTGGCTGGCCCTCCCTTCGTCACGCAGCCCTTCCCTCGGAGGGTCCTCCTCGCTTCCGATCATTATTTCCTTTATCAGTCTCGCCTTGTATTTCGCGGTTCTCTTCTCTATTTCTGCTAGCTTGCGCCGCTCGTCCGTGGTTCTCACCTTCTGTAATACGGCACTGTCCGAATTTCGTGGGCTCGATCTTTCTTTATTTCTACCTTCCCTGGTTTCGTGGGTCCCTCGCTTGCTTCCCTCGATTTTCCCCGAGCTTTCTCCCGAGGAGATCTCTTTCCTGTTCCCGTTGGTCCCATCCGAATTCGTCGATTCTCTGTCCTTCTGGCCCTCTTCGCTTTGTACAGTGCTACCTCCTACTTCTGGTCCCCCCTCGCTTCTACGATTGCGTGCCTCATCCCCCGTCGCCATTTTACCTAGACCTGCATAAGCTGACGGATTTTTTTGGAACATAGGCTGCTCGGGATTTTTAGGTTACATAGGCCCCAATATTTTTTTTCGGTTTGCCTTATTCAATTACATAGCCTTTTCCTATTTTGTCGTTGGCTTGTTTCCTCGGGAAAAAAAACGTAATTGACCTGTTGTCGCACCTTTTTTAGTCGGGCCTCTACAGGCGACCAGAAAGTCAACAGGCTGTCACGCAGGATTTTGTAATTGTTTGTAATAAATAAAATAAAATAAAATAAAATAAATTAAATTAATGAGCAAATCCCTTCTTGTTGTGTGGTTCGGCTTCGAGCAAGACCCTTCAATTGCGGTCTTCGCTGGTCCCCGGTCTTAGGAATCTTTTATTTTGATTCGGAACAACAAAGAATCGTGTAGTAGATAATCATAAATTCTGATACGTCATGCATGCATCAATTTTGCCAATTTTCTAATTTTGAGAACTGTGACAAAATTATCAAAGAATGCAATCATCAGCAAGGACAATGCAAGAAGCAAGACTAACTGACTCGAGCAAAGACAAGGGTAAATGAGGGAAGAATGAGAACTCATAATAGTCTTAGAGAGTACACATGCAGAGAGCACTACCATCACTACTCAAGAGTTTTCACTCATCCCTCTGAATCTCACACTCAATCCCATATTTTGTTACATGTCTCTTGTGCTTCCGGCCAAGTCTCTGTACCCTCTGTGGTTGTGGTCTCTCGATGTAGAGCCACCTGAAGCCTGCTAGTTATGAGCATTTCCAACCAAGACTCATGACCCGAGAGTCAACCATTGCACATAACTCCTCCCATAGAGTAGGAAGATAGGGCCGAGAGAAAATCCCTTGCCTGAGATGTTGAAACTCCAAAGGTTCTGTCACTGCCCCATAGTCAATTTGTGCTGGTAAGATGTACCTCTTGGCTAGGTCGACCAGGTCACGCCAACAGGAACTGTTTATGAGAAGAGAAGGGACATGCGGCCTTGGGTAGTCGGTGTAGAGCGTGGGTCCAAAACAACGAATTAGCTTTACTCCATTTTCATCCTACTCTTTCTCTTCCACTTCTAGGTACCTGGCTGCAGCAACCCAGACTGAATCGAAGTACTCATGAGTCTCCTTGCCTTTCTTCACGTAGAGTCTCAGGTCGAGAATGATGCCTGCTGCAAAATTGGTACCAACAACAAAAATAGATAGGTTTCCTTGTCTGAAGTCAACTGCACTGACGTACAGATACTGGACTGCATCTTTGAGGGCTATGATGTTGAGGCTGGCCAAGACTGATTCACTAACAGGAAACGACTGGATTGCGCTCATGGGTAGACAGACACCGAAACCAATCACTGGTGTAGAGTAAGAAGTTAACCCTGTGCTGATCGTTTTCGACTGTAAATCTCGAGTGGTTGGAGCCGAGAGATGCTGGTTGAACTTTGATTGAATGTTTGCCTAAGTGTTTTCTGAATGCTAGTCAAAAGTAGATTATATGCTGAATGAACATTGAAATATTGAGCCACCGAAACGTTGATCATATGAAATTATACTGCAAGGAGAACTACAAATTGTTGAAGGATGCTTGCTGGTGCAGATACTGGTGGATTTTCGGAGAAGGATGTCCAGGTCTTACTGCATTCACTCAAGATTTGCTCTGGCCTGTTCTACCGTTTCCAACGATGAACTGGTACTGTGTAACTTGCCATTGAGTCCATAGAAGTAGATTACGTATTCAATATACTTTTCCTCTTTTATCTTTTGAATTGCGTATTCACGTTCAACTCTCCTATGTAATCCCATATCTCGGTATGCTTCTTCCTCCCATCCCTCTCTCCTATACCTGCATAACCTGTGTTTTATTACCAGAATCTCCACTTCCCTCATATTTTCTCATCACGCCCGGATCACACAACGATAAGAAAGGTTATGAATCGTTGTCGGCCACACAACCAGGGTGACCAACTGCCCTCAAACCCAGGGGTGTTGGTGTTAGCCAGGAAGTTCAACAAAACTGTCGAAAACTTCTTTGCACGTTATGTCCTACTGGTAGCCAAACGTTGATGCACGACTAGTGACAAATTGCAGATGGCCTACAGTTTTTTTGTAGGCTCAGTCTTTTTCCGTTGTTTAGGTATCGCAATGTATGGATCCTCAGAAAGCCACTTGCTAAGCACGATTCCTCTTTCTACTGTAGCTCTTTATTAGGACTGGTCGGGGTGAATGGGAATGCTATGGACGCGTGGCTGCACATACTCGTCTCGAGTAGTTTACTGTCGAGATTTGAACAGACAACTCGTGTTGAACTAACTGAGTTCATAGCAGATGATCAGATACTGGAACTAAGAGTGAGCAGCTAAACATAGGTTGACTCTTTCACCAATTGATTCAGCTGGAACAACCTGTGGCCAACCAACTGCACTTTGTATGTCATGTTGGATGCTAACAAGCATTATCGTTACCGACACTCAACACAAAGCGCGCTATCGGTGGCCACTATCGTCCTAACGAGATGCATGTGTCATCAAGGATTACCATCACCCGTGTATAACGCAGGGGGTTACTGATTGCTGGTGCTACCCTAGTGTGGTACGATGGTCAACCGACAACAACAGCTACCTCTACGCCACGCAAGACAACACGAGTTATAGTTTGTTCGTCAAAGGGTAAACTTCCAGGGTACTCGACGCTCAGAATGCGAGTCCCACCTCAATATAATGACCGTGAGTATGAAGTCCGGTTTTTGCTCAAAACTGTAGACTTAAGTATGAGACTTGTCGGTACTTCACATGTACAACCCCTGAGTACGATATCCGTCTCTACTTAACACTTCAGTTTTGTGCATGGGACTCATTCGTACTTTCTGAGCCTAGACCACGCATCCTTACTCAACATTTGTATAAATAGATCAATTTATAATAGAATCAACGTACGATGCAACATTTGTATAAATAGATCAATTTAGAATAGAATCAACGTACGATGACTGAGGCGTTTGTTACGTTCCTAAGGGCTCAAGAGAAATGTCTCGAAGGAACTCAACGGAACGCCCCCTCTGTGACGATTGAAATACACCTTCATGGGGAAAATGTCCTCGCAATCCTGGCGGAAGTTGCAGGGACGTTTACCAATTTTTTCCTTGGCCAAACTTACTAAGGGAAAAGTCCTTACCCACAATAAACCAAAATCACTGAGTGTTTTCAGACTTCATTCAGCCTCGACATTTAGTCAATGAGAGCAAGACTGTCTTTTCATGGTTAGACCTTGTCTGACGCTCAGATCTCTTAGATCTCTCGGAAGAATTAGTAGAGCTTCTCACTGAGCAACTAGGCATTTCGCGATGACCATGAGAGGAAGGTCAGTACTTTCCGCGATCCACCTTCCCTTCTCATAAAAGGACGGCATAAACATTCAAAGGGTTATGCTTTACCCAACAACAGGCCCATAGCACCATGTCAGTGATTATTAAGATTCATTCGAGTAAATAATTAGAGCATCGTCATTTCTGTTTTGAGCCAGATTAGCCAATCCTTAACCCACATTCAAACAACTGATTATTGCGGATATTAATCTCCATCAAGTAGGAACTTGACAATCAGGTAAGCTAYTTTTCTTAGTTGTTGTTCCCTTCCCTTGCTACTCATCGCTYGATCACACAGTAGTGCGGAGTGTTCGTTGGTCAAACATGGATGATGATTCACAAGTACTTCCAGATCTTACGAGCAACCATTCTTCCCGAATGGGGGTGAGATTCTGAACAGAAAGCCCTGAGGGTTCTCAGCCCTTCGCTAGTTCTTGTCCACCTGATTGAAACGATCGTTTAGTGCCACGATGGCTCCWATTAAATTAGAACACGAGTATCAATGCCTCATTCATCAGCCAGTTTCCACACAAGGGCTAACACACAAGCAAGGGGTACGAAGATCTTGACGGTGGTAAAGTGGTAATATTCTCAAGTGATCAACACCTCACCTTATCTAGGCCCAAAAACGTACTCAAACCTCTCCCAGGGGCACATCACCGGTACTTTGGTTTTTCGCTGCGCTCGTCCACTATCTTTCACTCATTGAGATGTTCAAGCTCTCACCACAGCGCTCAATCTCACTGAGCGTGAGTCARCTGGGAAATGTTTGTAGCATAGAATGACAAAGTTACCACCTCTGTAAACAAATCACTAGCGAACGAGCCTGTGACAACTCGTGGAATAAGGAAACAAAATCCCTCTTAGAGGTGACTCTAAGATTCAATATAAAAGCCCGCATCCGCAACAATCAGTCCGACGATTGAGAATGACCACGCAGAGCCTGGCATAGACGTTTTTCATTTCAAATGTAACAGTCATTGAACTACCCTCATCAGAAGAAGACCCAGCGCCCAAGCAACGAATATAATGCCCAACTATGGCGCATTCGATAAAGAAGATCGCCCTCGAGAAGATAGACACTGGATGCTACAAACTCAACGAGGAACCCCGAGTAAAAGAAACACACACACCAAGAGTCGGTTCCTTGAAGGAAAGAAGAGAGCRTGTCATGGCATACCAAACTTTGCGCCTCCACCCTCTCCTACAGGCTTTCACCRCCTTCCACTTCTTGCGTGTACCGTGAATCTCACGTCATAACCCCTTCAGGTTCCCGTATGAATCCTCGGTGGATGCCACTCCCTCTATCCCTTTCTCAGCGGGGCAGGTTCGTTCARCAGAGCTTAGTGCCAACGGCTTCGTGTAAGCGTCCACATGGCAGGCCACATCATCTATTGGATCTCGCTCCGCTAATTATGACCCCGCCTCATAAAGGAAGGGAGGGTGACGTCAACARCATGGTTGCTAGTGCAACTTTCTTACGCAAGTTCGACTTCCACACGTTCGTATATTCCTTGCACTTCCTTAGCGYCCGCGCCTTTTTATCAGTCTCCCTTTTCGTATTCTCAAGCTGGACTCCTTTGTTAAGAATGGAGAACGACATAGCGCAGCAGGTTCAATGGCATTGGCYGCGTTTAGAGGGTTGACGTCAACAACAGGAATAGGAAGCACGTCTGTCAATGCTCACTCCACCTGAGCATGATCGAGAGTGCCTCATAACTGGGCTTATTCTAGCCGATCGGACCACGAGATCGAGGGTTGTCCCCCGAAAGCGCGTGCAAGCTCACATTCAGCAAAACTGAGGTAGCGATTGGCAATGCTCCTCCCCTTTTTGAACACGTATSTTTCCTCACTTTGCTTCGTATGTTTCTCTCCSCTTCTCGATAAAGGCTCCGTATAACAAGCACCGTCACCCGCAATGTCAAGATTACGTCAACAACTGGAGTTGCGCGTATAACTCTCTCTCGCCCCTTCTCTCGCTTTCTTGTTCTTGTCTCTCTCTCTCTCGTAACCGTTCGCGCCCCTCTCTATCTCTCTCTCTGAGATGTCCCCTCCTCTCTCTCTCTCTCTCTCTCTCTCTCTCTCTCTCTCTGATGATCCTGTTTGTCTCTCCTTCCCCGTTCTTGAGCATGACTATTGCGTGCGGGACTGCCCAGTAACTGCCTCTTTCTCTCAGTCTCRGTGACCTCCCTCTTTCGACTCGCGCTGACCTCTYTCTTTGCGTCTAGTGGCCCCGGTTTCTTCTCTGTCTCAAGTTGGCCTCAGGGCCACTTTCCACAGGCTCGGCAGGCGGGTCATCCCGTCGCCATTGGCCTAGACCATGCCAAGATGGGGTCGTGGCCTCTAAATTGCTTGCCTCGCTTTCTGCCTCCGTATCGCGGTCCAAATGTTGTTGTTCCCGCTCTGCTGTATCCGTGGACGACTCCTGCTCGTGGTACACTATTTTCACTTTTATCTCGTTTGTTACGCCGTCTCTTCTACACCTCCTCTCCGCTCGGTCTTTAGCCTTCGTAATCGCCATCTGCAAACCTTGATCTGCCCTCATTTCATCCTCTTTACCCCCCTCGACGTTGGTTCTTATCCTCGCCTCCTGATTACAGCGGCTGTAATCCAGGATCGCGGTTACGGTAGGCCCTTCCTCAGTCATTCGCTCCCACCTCCAGATAAAGTGGAGGTACCTAGGCCTGTAGCCGTACAGTCCGCTGCTCCGCACCATGGCTACAATCTCACGRCCTATAGGGTCACGACACTCGATGCACACACACTCAGCCTGCTCCCTCTTCCTCGCGAACATCGCTYCTCACTTCTAGCTCAGTATGCCGATCACTAGCACGTTGAAAGCCTCTGAACGCCTCGCTGAAACTCTAACCGAGGACCCATTTGTCTCCCCCTTTATAGGCTTGCCTCTCATTCCAACCTACCCCACGTTCTAGACGAGAAATTCAAATAATTAATAAAATAACTAAATCAGTTAATCTATAAGGAAAATTGGAGAAACGAAGCTCAATGGTTGGAGCACAAGCCAGACACACCGTGTTATTGTCAGTCACTAACTCTGATGATGTGACTACCGGTCTAAGGCGGTGGACCCATAAYGGGATACCGACCGACAACCTCTCTTCTCTAAAGAGGATCGTCGGACTACAGCTAATGGGTACCCATTTCCGATGGCAAGGAGGGGACTTATGACTTCCCACGGGGGGGGGGTGATAAGCTTCCTACCAAAGCGGCCGCGGGTTGCCCCTCTTTTGGGGTTTCCACAACGCAGTGCTCAGCCGAGCAAACCAGACACAGGCAATAAGCGAAGGGTCAGGCCAATCTAGGCCGTCARACGGCGACCACAATTCAAAATTGAACCGTTGGCCCCCGCGAAATGAAAAAAAAACGAAAGCGRAAGCCGCGCCTKGTGAATCAGCTAATAAGAAAAATAGTAATAACAATAATAATAATAAAATTAACAAGATAGGGAAAGTAAGGAAATTATAACACCGCAGTGGTCTGAAGCCACTGTATTTCCCTGAACTAAGGCATGGGTTCAGATCTGCGCACATATCCGACTCTTGACTTTTCTTTTGGCTTCTTCTTCCTTTTCTCTTCCTTTTGCCTTACTTAATCCTCTTCTGCTCGACAGTGACAGCAACTCCATTCATCTAACCCGTAATCTGACTAAGGGAGAGCCCCAACCGGACCAATTTTGTAGYCGTGCACAACCTGACTGACCCTGGTATGCAGCAAGCTCGGTAGTGGGAATCACCAAGTGGCCAATCCGATACCACACCTGCAGGACTCTGAGCACCTCTGAGCAGGGAGTYAGGTACGTAGCGGAGGGCYGGGAAACCACGCCCTCCGACATGATACCAAACCCCCGCCGTGCGTCCCCGATGGGCTAGACAAGASAGTGGGTAGTATAAAAAAAAAAGTCAATTGTTAGTACTCTCCCACTCATTTTCAYTGCATATCTCTGTGAGGTTCTCACAGAGCGGACCTGCGCTAGTACCTTTCTCTTTTGCAGCGCACTTTTTCTTTCTTTACCGGGCAACAGATCTGCGTGGTGCATAGTCGTTCCCCTCTTTCTTCTTTAGTAGTATACTCCTCTTTCTCTTGAAGTGCTCCCTCARCCTCGATCCCAATTGCCGCGTGTCTGTTTTTCTTTTCAAGATTCTTCTTTCACTATGCTTCAGGCACGTAGGGGACAAGGAAGAGGAAGAGGTGGTAGGACAGGGAAGGTGCGTGACGAGCCACCAACTCGCACACGATACTAGTACARWTCAAAAGAGGAGGAGGAAACGCGAGGATATGGCTTTCATCTGAGGCCATATCACCGCCAGCCTTTCGTAGGCTGGTATGAGAGAACTCCATCCCCTACGAGGATGGAGTATTTTCGAAAGAAATTCGAGGCGCGCTATGGCGCACCAGGCACCTCTTCTCCCCCTTACTCACCCAGGGCTCCCACCACTCCTCCGGTGGCAAGCAGAGCCTTAGTACCCGCAGCGCCACCTCCTRTACCATGCATAACTCCTCTTACTTTGTTCAATAGTTGTTTCCTCTGCTGCATTTTCTTCCTTCTTTCTCTGCTTCAGATAGAATTCATGGTCATCTTTTATCTCTTGCATAAGCACGACATCCTTTCCCTGAACTATTGAGTCTTTTTCTTTTCTTGACTTCCCAGTTCATTCCATAGCGTCCCTGGCTCAAGAGTTTGAGTACCTTAAAGCCGGGGATGCAGGTTCCTTGTGAACCAGGCCGTTTGTCGGCCACCAAATAAATTTAAGAACCATTTCATCTCACTTTCTCACTTGTTGAATTGACTTGCCGCTGAAGAAGTTACTCTGTTCCTTGCTCTGATAGTGATGTCATGGATGTCCAAATGACCAAATTACTCATTCTGTCTGCCATGCTGGGAATATGGCATACCAAACCCCGTTCTTTCTCACTGGTCTGAGCGAGGCACACTCTCACTTCTCAGACAAATAAAAGGGGATACCAAACCCTTTTTCTTTTCTCTGGCCTTGGAGCTCTTGAAATGTCTGTGTGATCTTGCAAAACAGCAAGTCCCTCAGTCCCAACATACAGACTCCCTGGCAAGCARTCATCAATCAACAATTAAATAAAAATAAATAAATATAGAAACCCATAATAAAATAATAAACAAACATAGACAGTTCTTCACACCCGAGAGTCRTTGATTGCCTTAATTTTGGGCCCCCACTGGCCAGGAATGACAGACCTCCCGTCGGTCTGACGTACCTCATTCGGCCCGCCTCAGGCCAGGACTAATCAGACCATTTGTCTTGACAGCCCCTTCAACTTGCCTCCAGGTCAGGACCACCATATCCATTACTCGAGTATGGCAACCCATTGACACTCTCGCCAGGACACCCAAACTATAGCGGATCTGGTCACCCTATGACAGTAGACCTCCCGTCAGTCAAATTGTCTCGAACCCGGATTTGACCACTGCGGTTGGGGACCGGCTCACCCACCAGTTTTTGGCYTAGGCCGCTGGCTGCCCTGCCCAAAATTTTGAAAGTGGGACCGGGTCTAACCACGGTTCCAGGCTCTGGCGAAAACCTCACTGGATTGCATCCTCTGACTGCGGTAGGGTTCCAACTGACCCCTTTTGACCTCACTGGCCAGACCCCCAGAGTCTTAGCCTCAGTCAACTACTGAATTCGACACTCGCGTCGGGGATCTGCTGACCCCACCAGATTGCAACCTACTACGGTAAGGCTCTGGCTAGCCTTGACAACCAATGCACCCTCAGGCTAACGAAGAGAAAATCCCAAGCACARACAATCAGACAAGCATCTCGAATCCCACAATCGAGCAGTCCATGCCCCAAGTAACAGTACAAATATTTCTCAAGAGACGTCCGTTCAGTCTCAAGAGGCACTAAACAGCAACAAACGACAGYCGACAATGCACTTTCCAGAAACCTCCCTTCAGCCTCAGGAAGTACAAAGTGTCGATCTCAGAGAGGTCCCTTCTCTCATCTGAGAATACTCCCAAGAGACCTTCCGTCAGCCTCGAGGAAGTATACAAACGTTGAAATCCTGATCCCAGAGAGATCCATTCCCTCATCTGAGATAAAAGATAGGCAACTTAGTCAAGAAACACGAAGTCGTCATGCTGACAGCTCTCTGGTCAAGCAAGGTTGAACTTCTTTATGCCCATCTTGTTCTCTTGGACAGRCAACTTAGTCAGAAGACACGAAGTCCCTTTACTGACAACTCTTTAGTCAGGTAGAGCTTAACTACTTTWATGCCCGCCAGATTTTATTTTTCAGCATGAGATCAAAACTGATYACTCTTTTGATGTTCCACAACCACGAGTTCTCTGAACTTAATATCTTTGCAACTGCACTTTACAGTTACTTCCCTACTCAGGGATCTAATGCTCGTGGACCGATTGCGGTTCAACATTCTTGACATCTTGATCTTGTTGGTTTCGTCGCTTATAGAGAATAATAAAATCTGTTCAGATACAGAAACGAATACAGATCGTCTGAAAGGTCTCTCTCAACTCCTTTGTGACAAAATGTGACATGCTGAARATYARCACACTGACCTGATCATACAGGAGTAATCAATATCTGTKGAAACTTTAGTCCCTGCAGTTCCTTGTTGTCTCCCAGTACTTTCTCTTAATCTTCTGGAACTGTTTTCTTACTGGATGACTGTCTTTTCTTTCCTTTCTTCGTGGTCATTGTGGGAACTCGGTTAGGGTCTCTGAAGATGAACTTAYGGAGTCTTGATCCTGACACCATGCTATGAACTCTTGATCCATCCAACTCTGAAATCTCATAGACTTTGCCCTCTGCTTCTCCTGCAATCTTGTAAGGACCGAGCCATCTAGGCTCCAACCGTYTAGTCYATTGAGTCACGAGAGAGTTATCAAACAAGAGGACTACGTCATCGATTYTTARTACTCTTTTTTAATGTRCCTCTTCTTGTTCCATCTTTCTTGGTCTTACAGTCTGCTGGTTGCCATCCTCTCAAYARCATCCATTACTGCTTGGTCAACCTCTGATATTTGTCTCATTCTGATCTGAAGTAGCTCTGACAAGGAGTATTCTCTGTCACTCTCTTGACTTGACCATGTCTTGATTATATTCTCAATAGGCAAAGTAGCATAATGACCAGTACCTCCGCCAGTGTTGGGAAATTACGATGTCCTGGCCAGTACYTGAAGTTTTCGGGGGTCGGACACTGGGTCRRCAATGTCTCAAAAATCGTAGTTTTCTTTTGTTCGTGCACRAAAGGAAAAGGGAAAAAAAGRCCTTTGTACTGCAATGATGTCGGGCAGGGTAGGAGGCCGTGCTCACAGTCTTGAATGCATCTCACAACAAAGACCGTCACATTCTGAAACTTGTTGTTGTCTTTTTTATTTCTCTTTTGTTTGTTATGTGTCCCCTGCCAACAAGGCAGGGCGGAATCCGTGAACTGCTCTAACTGTGTTTCCTCAGATGATTGTAACCCTGATGTATCCAGCCGTTTTCAAGGCCGAATTCATGTTTTCGTTTTTTTTTTCTTGTTTTTTTTTTTTGGAATCTGACAATATAAATCCGTGATCTGCTTGAGCTGTGTTCCCTGAGAGGATTGTAACCCTGATCACACTGGCACTTACGGGAATGTATCTTGCCATTTTCATGGCCGAATCCGTGTTCCTGTCTTTTTTTTTTTTTCGAGTTTTTGGAATCTGACAACCTGGCCACGGGGCTGAGGTGCCCTCACTGAGGGCACACTCACACTAACACTTCCGAGAATGTATACAGCTGCAATCACGCCCAGAGCTTTGTTTCGTTTCCTTGTTTTGTGAGTTTTCTCGGCCGCAACTTTTTTTTTTTTTTTTTTTTG
>BFEA01001391.1:30758-41158 GCA_003427395.1 Chara braunii
TATAGAGCTGCAATCACGTCCAGAGCTTTGTTTCGTTTCCTTGTTTTGTGAGTTTTCTCGGCCGCAACTTTTTTTTTTTTTTTTTTTTTGGTCTTCCTGTGAGAGTACCATAAAGAAATGGAGTGGGACCCAGGATCGGCAAAACTCGGAGCGCAGTGAAAATCAGGGTCGGCAAAAACAGGCTCGGAGGTACTGGTGGTTTAACTGTGATATTGTCAGCATAGACTGCAACTCTTAACACTTTTCGCCAGTTAYTGAGATTTCCTTCACACCACTTAGCCAATGAATCTTTCAGGGTCCTGTGACCTCTCTCAACCGGTGCATTCGCTTGAGGATGATAAGTAGTTACATRCCGGATTCTGACACMAAGCCTGAGAGTGGTTCTTCTTACAATCTCGTTTCTGAATTCTGACCCTCTGTCCGAGACAAACTCTTTGATAAAGGGATATCTSAGATAAATCTCCTCTATCCAATCAACCATCTGTTCGRCTGTCTTCCTTTTMAGAGCCTTTGCTTCAACATAACCAGAGAAATTCTCTCTCATGTTCAGTATGTATCTCATTCCTCCCTTGCCCARGGGCATGGTGATGAGATCTAGATGAACCCRACTGCCTGGTTCTACCAGGATAGTGGGAAATAAAGGTTCAATCATCCTTGTTGTAGACCTCTTCTGGTACAGCACACAAGACTTACAAAATCTGTAAATCATGTCTCTCATGCCATGTTAGAAGTAAAGTTTAACTCTCTTAGAGTAGGTTGCTTCAGCAGCCCTGTGGCCACAAGCAACCCCCTCATGTAGAGCGGCAATTATTTCGAATCGTCTTTCCTTCCCACATACATTTCTCAGTGGAGGCAACCTTCCGTTGCCATCCACGAAGAGGTGACCTCTCTTCAGCCTAAACTTCTTCSTTGAATTTTTGCAGTAATATTTATTTAGTTGTTCACTTTCCATTTTCTTTCCAATCTTTTGGTAACTCCCATCATATTCTTCRAAGATGAACGGTATCTCTTCCTCTCTCTTTCCATCTTCCTCTTTCTTTTCAACTCCTTCCTCGTCCTTTGACCCAAAACTTTCCCTAGTTTCATGGGYGGCTACAGCTGCTGCAYTGATCCTGGCATACCAGTCGTTCTGCTCTTCATCCTCTTCCTTTTCAAGAATCAATTCATAAACATAGGCTTCAGGGTTTTCTCCCCAACTGTYTCTCTCTTCAGGCCATAAACTCCATTTATAGGAACTTGGGGSTTTATAATCTTCATCATCTTCCTCATTCAGAAAGTTATCAACATAGGCAGATTCATTAATCGAAACGTCGATATCTTCATCTTCACCTTTTCTCCATTCAATTCGGCTTAGGCCATCTGCCCTGTTCTTCTCAGTGGGAAGTTTCTCYWGTTTAAAATCAAAGTCCAAATAAAGGCAATGCACCTGCTTACTGCTCGATCTACTTGCTGGTGYTTTTTAATGGCACCAATCACGGCAGATGCATCAGTCCTCAGGATGAATCTTATCCGAAGCACGTAGTGTCTGAAGCAYCTGAGACAGTGAATGATGACCAATGGCTCTTTCTTGAAAAGTGTGTACCCTCTTTCTGTCGAATTAAGAGTTATATTCTCAAATCTTAGAGGTTTCTCTCTTTCATTTCGATCCTTTTGAATAAGTACACCCCCAAGAGCTACCGGTCCTCCATCTGCCTTGATGATGAAGGGTCTCCCCTCTTCATCATCATAGAAAGACACTTTCAACAGTAGCTTGTCTTTTCTCTGTCCATAATAAGTCAACCCCTTGTTTTACCATCTCTCTTAGAGGCTCTGCAAGGGTAACAAAATAAGGGATGAAAATCCTMTAGAATCCGCAGACACCCAAGAAACTTCTGACATCCGTCACTCTTTTGAGAGGCAGAGGCCATTTCAGAATTTTATCTATTTTCTTGGGATCGGGACTCCTCGCCTTGGAGAAGCATCTAAAACCCAAGATGGTTACCTCTGCTTGAAAGAGAAGGGACTTTGGCCCACTGGCGGTCTTGTTATATATACCTGAAGTCTCTCTAGGACCATCTTTACCCCTTCAGCAAATTCCCAGACAAACTTCCCGTCTCCGTCAGCAACCAAAGTCTCATCTCTTACTATAGGTTCCTTCACAGGATTATCATCAATATAAGGGTTGGTTATTTCAGGCGAGATGTCCCGCATGACTTGGATCATATCCCTTTGAACCACTGCCACACCATTGGTCCAACCTTGAGGTACCACACACGTTTGAATGAGGCCCCTCGGCGCGTTCCTGACAGTCATTGGTCGGCTAGTGGGATCAATAGGAAAATGATCATAGTCAGAATATAAGTCAATTAAGGAATAAATGCATYGACCAGCAAAAAATTCGRAAAGGAGATCAGCATTAGGGAGGCTACCTGCATCACGTACCGTTACCRAGTTTAGCTTGTGAARATTTTGTATYCATCTCAATCCACCCCCTGATTTCCAAAAGCAAAACCAGTGGTTAGCATACGGTCCATTAGCAGGTTCAGCAACATTAGATGCAATTTTCTTATCAAGATACCTTACCACTTCTGCTTCTTCTTTCAGGGCATACTTGGTTGGCCTGTCATTCCATGAAATATGATCAACTATCCAGATTTTTGCTATCTTGATCATATCCACGTCCAACYGCCCTATTTCCTCATCATTAAAAGAGAATGCATCAGAGAGCTCGTGACACACTTTGAAGATATACTACTTCTCCTTGGGTAGGATAAACTGATCTGAGTCTACCCTCATCGTGTCAAACCTGTCCCTRGTGAYCSTATTCCCCAAGTTTGCAGATTCCCTTAATGCTTTGATAATTCTTCTTTTATTTTTTCAGTGCCTCGTCATAATCCTTTTCTATTAGGACTGCCATTGGGTTCTTCTTCACCCCYTTGGGCTTGTATTTTTTTTTCGACCCAGTGACTATTTTTCCTAAAAAAAGATGAGTTGATGCAAATTTTAATTYCATCCTCCCACCCTTGGCAGTTTCAACAACCTTTTTAGATGCCTCAATCCGCCCATCTTCATCCTTAGAGTTTGCCAAGAGCTTTCATCATCTGAGAACTGATTGATATCAACRGAAACTTCTTTTTTAACTTCTTGCTTGTTTTTTCCCATCAATTTTTGTATTTTCTCAACAGATTCTTCCCTCGTGATCGAGTTGGCTGACACTCTATGYTTGTGATGATGAGAAGTGCAGACCATAAAGGTCTATTCTTGTGCAGTCTCTGGATCCTGTAAGTCAATCCAAGACGAYCCTTCATGACTGAAAAAYTGAACCGCTTCCATCCAGTGTAAGAACGGAGTGCCCATAATACAATCATGATCTAGGTCCGGTACCACGAACCCCAATAGCTCGAATGACATCATCCTAACCCTGATAGGCAAATTGTCAATAAATCGTGCCACGAAGAGTTGTCCAGCAATATTACCTCGTATTTGTTTCGAGGACCTATCAATGGTTAGGTCGCAAGCTTCCATTGCCTTTTGAGAGATAAATATTATTTCCGCCCCGGAGTCCACTAAGGCTAGGATTTTCACTTGATTAATGTCGATAGTTAGATACCCACAGCCCATAGTCGCGAACCTCAGTTTACATACGGGTAAGGTTCTGTTAACTTGACTGGGAAAAACTGACACCAGTTAATTAACTTTCATTCTTTTCTTTTCAATTAGTTTCTTCAGTTCCTCTCTCAACTTGGGTGCTAGTGTCATTGTCTCCTTGAAAGACAAAGTCACTTCTGTTTCCTCTAACATCTTAGTAATTACAATTTCATCCTCCAGCTCACTCTTGGCAATGAATTTTCTCTTATTCCCTTGCTCATTCTTTTTAGATAGAGGTTCTGGTTCTTGATAATAAAAAATGTCAATTAGAGACTCTTTGGCCTTCCKTCTCTTCTTTTTCTCTACCATTTGTGGAGTGAAGCGTGCTTGAAGATTCCTCACTTCTCCTATCATTGCACTAGGTTCCATGATGTGTTTTGGTGGTAGATCACCCTCAAAAGACATCATGTTAACCTAACTGGCAGACTTGCTAGGAGAAATTGTCACTAACTCAGAAGGAATTTGATAAGTGAAGCTCTCTCCCAACAAAAGCTCGCTTGAGGATGCCTCACCGGGCACGTCTTCCATTAAAGTTAGAGACTGTAGTGGTAAACCAATCAATGGAAAATGGTCGTCATTTTTTTGCACAAGTTCCTCAGGCAAGCTACCAGTAAAGAAGTGGACATTCACATTAATTTTCCTCTTCTTCTTTTTCTTCATCTTCTCTTCATGTTTAAGGGCAAGAAGTCTCATACCTCCAGGATGCCTAGGATCCAATTTTTTCCATGAACTGTCACAAACATGACCCATTGCATCCTTCTTAGCTACCCCACTCTTCACATCCTCTTCTAGAGGCTTACAATAGGTGGTASTGTGACCTCCTTCCCCACAATAACAGCAGACAAAATTTTTCCTTGGTCGCTCGTCGTACTTCCTTCTCTCTCTGTTCCCTTTCCCACCCTTTCCTCCATTCTTTCTGGATCTGGAAGAATCTCCTCTCTTACCATAGCCTTCATCATSATCATCATMATCTTCATAATCATCTTCATCATCTCCCCTCTTACCTTTTTCTGAACATGGAGGTGATTCTGAAGCCCCAACAGGAGCAGCTGCGCTACCTGAAAGGCCATGATATTGCCTTGCAGTCCATACACGTGTGGGCACCCAGTTGGATKTGAGAAGTTTTGCGCAAGCGCCATAGAAGGCGCCAAGTTAGCGGCCTCCAAAGAAAAGGAGGCACARCCCAATCGCGAAAGTATTAAGGCCAAATTCCTTGACCCTTATGGAGGGAAGAAGGGATAGGATTTTGATAATTGGGAAGCCAATATCAAATCCTATATTCGCCTGCAGCTTATTAAGGCTGAGAACCACGTTCTTGTGACTTTCCAGGCACAGAAGGATGAAGCGGCCAGCTTTGCTAGGTCACTTGCTCGCCCCGCCGATTGTGACCCAGACAAGGTCAAATACTCCTCCATCATGCACTTAAATGAGTTTTTTGATTGCCCTCCGAGAACGATTTGCATATGTCACTAGGGGCCATAGGGCCTCAAACAAACTGCAAACAATCCACTCGCAACAGTGGAAGAGTGCAAGAACACTCAAGGCCACCATGGATGAATTRGTCGTTGTCCTTGGACATGGGGTTGCTGAGCCCCAACTGGTTCAATTATTCTTTCGCGCCATGCCTGAGACTCTGCACGGGCACTTTTTCGATAAGAAGCAACAACCCAACATGACGTATGATACACTTAGCAGGGAGGTCGTTGGTTTTGAGGCCCAATCCAATGCCAGTTTCCACTTTCTGGCACAAGAACCTCGACAAAGGCAAAAAGTGGAAAGGTCGGACCATCACCAGYCAAGTTAAGGCTAAAAATAGCCTAATTCTTACGCTAGATGAGGGTGGTCTGGAGGAGGCCTCGAGGAGGAGGACAGTGGTGAGGGTTAGGGGAGAACCTACGCTGCTGTCASAGTCGGAGGGAGGTTGCAAGGAAGAGGGAGAGGCCGTGGCCAAGGGGGTTGGGCCTTTGGTGGTCGAGGACAGGGCGGCCAGGGGGTTGGCGGCAGAGGGGGCTGCCAAGAGGGAGGAAGGGGTCAAGGTCCCGCGTCAAACCGGCCACGTTCCAATCGGTCACCTCCTACGAGGGGTGAATTGCACCTTGGKCTGCCTKAGGGCAGGCCTTGGGAAACCCCTGGCATCGAAAAGAAAGACWGGCAGGATATAATAGATTTGGTAGTGCGTTTTCTGTGGTGATCCGGGGCACATTGTCAAATTCTGTCCCAAATATAGGAATGCTCGAAAACCGTTGCAGAGTCAACAAAAGGCAACCGCCGGTAGGGGTAGCAACTGCCCTTACCCCTAGGCCATGTGGAGATGAGTGCGCGCACGAGATGGAAACTCCCAACCCACATGTGTCTATGGCAGAGGATGTTGGCCAGCGTCYAGTTAGCTGTCCAAAGACCGCTTGTGTTAGTGTCACTCTAGGCGCTTCCCTCACAGGACTGGTAGAAGAATTGAAGGAGAGGATGCCATCCTGGGCCAAGATGAAAAAGATGGGAAATGGCAGCTAACGTTGGTAGATGTGGAAGTCTTAAGAGGTAGGGTAGGGGCCCTTATAGATAGTGGGGCCACCCGTAGCTACATTAGCCGTAAAGCGCTGAAGAAGCTAAAGCTGAATTTGAAAGTCCAGAAGCTAGATGAACCCATAGTCAATATCCTCGCAGGCAATCGCATGATGTGAAACGAGGATTATGTTGAGGGGGTCCAAGTGTACTTTCGCCTAGAGGATGATGGAAAGGTAGAGAGTGTTCTCCATTCCCTGACTCTCCTCGTAGAGGACAATCTCCCGTTTGATATGGTCCTAGGAATGGATTGGGGAGAGGCAGCAGGAGCCACATTGCATCTGAGAGAACATGAGTGTAAGCGTCCTAGTCCCTCAGGTGGGGTTAAGACAGCCCGCCTGTTCCATGTGTCAGGAGTAGATAACTCCCTGGTACATTGTTGTCTTTGTGCTCCCGCGCTCGCGCGATTAGTAAAGGAGGAGCAGTTAGAAGAGCAGATCCTTGTGTGTTCAATCACCGAGCCTAAGAAAGAGGAATCAACCAACCCACTTACTGCCAAGTTGTTGGAAGAGTACGCAGATCTATCAGGGGCTCTGTCAAGGAGTCTTTCCACATCCTATCCAATACCGCATTGAGATAGAGTCGGGCAGTAAGACTCCTAAAGGAGCAGTGTATATGATGTCTCCTAAGGAGTTAGAGGAGTTGCACAAGCAGTTAGACGAGGTCCTCAAGAAAGGTTGGATTAGGCCCAGTTCGTCTCGATTTCGAGCGCCTTGTCCCAAAGAAGAGGGAAAGCTTAGAATGTGCGTGGACTATAGGGGTCTCAACGCCGTTACAGTAAAAAATGCAGAACCACTGCCCTATATAGATGATCTGTTGGATCGGGTGCAGGGCTGCAAGTACTTCTCAAAGATAGATTTGAAGTCAGKGTACCATCAGATAGAGGTTCACCCTGATGATCAATACAAAATGACGTTCAAGACTAGATACAGGCACTRTGAGTTTATAGTTATGCCCTTCGGACTAACCAACGCGCCGGGCACATTTCAGTGCTGTATGAATGATTTGTTTAGGTCGTGGTTAGATAGATTTGTAGTTGTCTACTTAGATTATATTTTGATTTTTTGTAAGATCCTTCAGGAGCACGAGGCTCATCTGAGGCAAATCTTGGAAAAGTTGTGTGAAGCAAACTTCAAGATCAACGCGAAGAAGTGCGAGTGGGCCAAGTTAGAATTTGTACTTGGGTCACGTATTAGATGGAGATGGCATAAAGCCTGAGGATAGCAAGATCGCAGCGATCAGAGACCGGCGAACCCCGCGTAATAGAACGTTCATGAGGAACTTCTCTGCAATCGCTGCCCCCCTTCGCAGATTGCTAAGGAAAGAGGCAATTTGGAAGTGGGACCAAGACTATACATCGACCTTGAAGAAGTTGAAGCGATCCTTGATAGAGTACCCGGTCTTGAAGGTAGTTGACCCATCTTTACCCTTTGTTGTTACTACTGATGGAAGTTAGTATGGCATTGATGTTGTCTTACTGAAAGATGATGGCAATGGGTATAGACCCGTAGAGTTCATGTCCGCTAGGTTGCCTTTAGAGAAGGTAGCAACATCCACCTATGAGAGGGAACTCTACGCTCTCAAGCAAGCATTAGACCATTGGAGACACTWCTGGCTTGGAAGGCACTTCAAAGTCTATTTAGACCATGAGACATTGAGGTGGCTGAAGACGCARGCCAAGATGATACCTAAGCTTACTTGGTGGGCCGCAARGATAGAACAGTTTGACTTTGAGYTCAAGCCTGTCAAAGGGAAGTATAATATGGTTGCGGACACCCTYAGTAGGAGAGCCGACTACTTTGGAGCTATAGTTCACTACGTGGACATAAGGTCAGACTTACAACAAAAGGTCATAGATGCGTATGAGCAGGACCCTATCTATAGTGACCTCCTCAAGAGAGTCAAGGAGGACCCAACCAATGAACCTAAGGTGGCTGAAGACGCAGACCAAGATGATACCTAAGCTTACTAGCTGGGCCGCAAAGATAGAACAATTTGACTCTGAGCTCAAGCTTGTCAAAGGGAAGTATAATATGGTTGCGGACTCCCTTAGTAGGAGAGCCGACTACTTTGGAGCTATAGTTCACTACTTGGACATAGGGTCACTTACAGCAAAAGGTCATAGATGCGTATGAGAAGGGCCCTATCTATAGTGACCACCTCAAGAGAGTCAAGGAGGACCCAACCAGTGAACCTAACTACCGCACCACGAATGTGTTACTGTTTGAGAAGACAGACATTTTGGATTGGCTATGCATTCCCAAAAGCGAAGAGATCCGCAGTCTGATCCTAGGGTAATGACACGATACAGAAGGGCGCACTTCGGCTGGCAAAAGACATTAGCCAACTTGATACGTGCCTATACGTGGCCTGGCATTAAAGCTGACTGCATGGAGTATGTGCGTAGTTGCAAGGTATGCCAACGCAATAAAACCATGACGCCAGCCCCGTTGGGTCTTCTCAGACCCTTGCCTATCCCATCAGGACCCGAAGACTCTGTGTCCATTGACTTCATGGATGCTGGGGTCAAAAGTAGGCATGGCAAGAGCCAAGTCATGGTTGTAGTTGATCGTTTTAGCAAGTATGCCATTTTTGTCCCTTTGCCTGACGAAGCACGTACTGATCTAGTTATAGAAAAGTTCTTTGATCATTGGTTCAGTGAACATGGTCTACCGCTGTCGATAGCCAGTGACAAAGACACCAGGTTCACTAGTTAGAACTGGCAGGAACTTGTGAAAGTGTATGGTTGTAAGTTGTTGATGTCGCTTGACCATCATCCAAAGATAAATGGTCAGACTAAGCAGATGAACAAGATCCTGCAACACGTTCTTAGAATGTATATTTGACCTGATCAGGTTAACTGATATTAGATGCTAAGGTAGTTTGTGCTTACAATAGCGTTCATCTAGCCACTTGTCGCACTCCGAACGAGTTACACAAGTCCTTCAGACCCCGCAGACCGTTCGAGGGACTGAACCGGGACCAGATTCAAAGGCTACCGCCCGGTACTACAGCACGAGAAGGAAACTGCCAAAGTAATAGAGAACCTTAGGAAGGCCAGCACAAAATGATAGAGCAAGCGAACACATCACTACCACCCGGCACTAGGGAGCTCGCGCTACAGCACGAGAAGGAAACTGGTAGACAACCTCAGGAAGGCCCAGCACAAAATGATAGAGCAAGCAAACAAGCATCGTCGCCCGTCGCAGTTTCAGGTAGGCGACTTTGTCTGGGTCAAATCTAAAGAGTTTACTCCTGAGGAGAACATCTCGCAGAAACTGTTGCCTGCGTATAGAGGACCGTGGCCAGTTGTAGAAGTCAAAGGCGGAGACGATGGACCGTCCTACACGATAGACATTCCAGCACACCTCCACACCTACCCAGTTTTCCATGCGTCAAAGTTGTTGCCTTGCACTACGAACCAACAGTTCCCATCGAGAAG
Organism: Chara braunii; assembly: GCA_003427395.1. Taxonomy (NCBI): domain Eukaryota; kingdom Viridiplantae; phylum Streptophyta; class Charophyceae; order Charales; family Characeae; genus Chara; species Chara braunii. Next base: position 40,387 of record BFEA01001391.1, read on the forward strand.
ATCCATGATCCCTCCCGATATGGACGAAAGGTAGGACATCGACGGCATAGCAGATGAGGATGTATTTAGGACAGGAGGTAGAGGTCGTCCACAAAAGCAGTATAAAGTCAGATTTGCTTACCAAGAGCCCGAGAACGATCGCTGGTTTACGCAAACAGAACTTTTTGAAACAGCTCCTGACATAGTTCGTGCCTGCGAGAGAGCTAAAAAAGGTAAAGGTCCTGCTACAGATTATTCTCGGAGGACCTCGAATTTAGGCCGGCTGGAGTGAAACGGTTTTCACCTTTGTGGTAGCAGATGCAGTTTCCAGGGCTCGATCCCCAGACCTCGCCCTTACCCGTGTACAGTACAAATTGACCCGTATGTGCTTGAACCCGTGACCTGTGTCTTGAAAGTTCCCTGTTTGTTTGTTGTAGGTAGGGTGGTCGTCGGGGCTTGAACAGTAGGTCCGTAGATTAGCAGTCTTAGCAGTGGTAGGGGTCGTAGGTGCTACAGTACGGAGAGGTCAACCGTTGCATACCTTATAGGTGCAGACCAGAACAAGAACCAACCCTTCAATACAAAGTATAAGATAGCACAGCGGAAGACTTAGATACCAATGATCCGAACAATCAATATTGCAATGCAGCCCCAAACATACATCATCATCATCATTCCATGGTGTGAAGGGGTCTGGCGCTTCACACAGGAAGACTGCGCCAGCCCCAACCATACACAGATGAAGGAGATGGGGGTTAGACGAAGAAGAGGGGAAGATGGGAATGTCGTCAAC
>BFEA01001392.1:25560-36389 GCA_003427395.1 Chara braunii
CAATCAATCAATCAATCAATCAATCAATCAATCAATCAATCAATCAATCAATCAATCAATCAATCAATCAATCAATCAATCAATCAATCAATCAAGCAAGCAAGCAAGCAAGCAAGCAAGCAAGCAAGCAACCAACCAACCAACCAACCAACCAACCAAGCAACCAACCAACCAACTATTCATTCATTCAAGATCCATCGATTTCGACGAAAAGATCCGTCGAAATCGACTGATCTTGATTGATTGATTGAAAAAAAAAAAAAAAAACAACAACAACAACAACAACGAAGGCGGGGGAGGGGAGCCACCCGCCACCTCCCTTACCTCCTCCTCCTCCTCGCACATGAATAACTTACGACATCTGTGGATTTCGTAGACGAGGAGGAGGAGGAGGAGGAGGACAAGGAGGACGAGGGGGAAGATGAGGAAGATGAGGAAGATGAGGAAGATGAGGAAGATGAGGAGGAAGAGGAGGACGAAGCCGAGGAGGAGGAGGAGGAGGAGGAGGAGGAGGAGAAAGGGGAAGTCGAGGAAGAGGAGGAAGACGAGGAGGAAGGGGAGGAGGAGGAGAAAGACAAGGAGGAAGAGGAGGAAGAAGAGGAGGACGAGGAGGAGGACGAGGAGGAAGAGGAGGAGGAGGCGAAAGACGAGGATGAGGAGGAGGAGGAGGAGGTGGAAGACGAGGAGGAGGAGGAGGTGAAAGATGACGAGGAGGAGGAGGAGGAGGGAAGGAGGAGGAGGAAGAGTAGGAAGAGGAGACTCACCTTAGTGACGGGTAGAGGAGCAGCTCCCGGTGATGGCTCGAGCGGCGGTGGCTATGGAACAATGCGGCGGGGCAGCAGGGCAGCGAGTGGCGGGGCAGCGGGCCAATGAGTAGTGGGGTGGCGGGGCAACGGTGCTGTGCGACTTCGTATTCAAAATTGGCCCGATCTGGGCCATCGATCTTGGTGGACCGACGACCCAGATCGTTTTTTTTTCTTCTTCGAAATTTGTGGGTCTCACCAAGGATCCGCCACCGTGAGGTCCTGCCAAAGGTTGATCAAAACCCCTTGGCGCCCCTAGACCCCAAGAAGAAGCTCTGCGCCTATTTTGCGCAAGCCCCGAAATGTTTATTTCCGGGTTCTTCCGGGGTGCTTCTTCCGGCCGGATATTGCGAATGGTCCTAGGCCATCCGGATATCCAGAAAAAAAAAACTTAGGACATTATTTTGTAATACTTCTGTTTGGAGCACAAATAGAAGTGGGGCAAAGAGGCAACCTTGTCTGAGGGAGTGGGTTAATTTAAAGGTAGATGAGATTTTCCCATTGACCATTACTGCCACAGTTGCTTGGGTATAGAGTGCAAAGACCCACATGAGAAATTGTGGCCCAAAATTCATGTGTTTGAGCGTAACTTCAACAAATGACCATCCTACTTTGTCATAGGCTTTCTGGAGGTCTAGGGCTAATATAACAATTTTCATATTGGTTTTATTAATTATTTCTAAGGCTTCAACGGTTGTAATAATATTATAAAAAATGGAGTGACCCTTGACGAAGGCCCCTTGCTCTGGGCCCACCAACTTAGGTAAGAACAGGCCTAGCCTGATTGCCAGGGTTTTTGCTAATAGTTTATATGACACATTTAACAAAGTAATTGGTCTCCAATTCCGTATACCTGATTTTTAACTTTTTTTGTACATTAGTGAAATGATACCTTTGGTCATACCCGCGGGCAGCGTTTTGCCTTCCAAGACCTCATTAAAAATCTTGAGTAGACCTGGGGCCAATTTTGTCCAAAATGTCGAGTAGAATTCCACAGGTAGCCCATCTTCTCCACGAGATTTGCCAAGTGTCATTTGGTCCTTAGCGCGTGTGAGTTCTTTAAGGCTAATGGGTTTATCTAACTCTTCTTTCTCATTGTGATTTAGGGTCACCTGAGGGGTCTCCCAGAAGGGTGCAAATGCCGCAAAGGTTGGATCTGATTCTAAGGGTGGCCTGCATAATGTGAGAATATCTTGAAAATATATTTGTGCATGTTCACACATCCCATCTAGGGTAATGACCGGGGGAACTGCCCTTGAGAAGGGATGGGCTAGTTCCTTCATTGGAATGTGTTTCCTTTGTGGCAGAATTCTTTGAAACTGTTCTTTGGTCACTCTGTCTGATGTAATCAATTTCTTAATTTTTACCCTTTCAGTCCACTCTTCCACCTTTTTGACTTGGATTTCTTTCCATCGGAGCTGAGATACATTTATGGAAAGTAAAAGCATGAGATTAGGAGGCACGTCGCTTGGCTGGTCTCGAGCGCTGCGCTGCCGGTAACGCCCGTTGTTCACGTTACCAGCATTACCCAACTGCACGCCCAAGAGCGGGTAGAGAGGTACCACCATAGCCGCCCTCACATTAGGTGAGGAAAGTTTACCTTTCCAAGGTGTAGCGAGTGAGGCGGGCGGGTAACTCTGTGGGAAATTGTCGACTCAATGTGTACGAATGTCTACCGCGGATGCGCCTGAGGCGTCCACCTCGCTATGGGTCTGAATATGCTCTGGCTGGAGCCTAGAGGGACATATGTAGAACCTCCGCAAATACCGGAAGTCCTCTACAGGTATGTTTTCAAGAATCTTCGTTCACAACTCAGATGCGTCTTAACAACCTTATTGCCTTCAGACTTACATAAACCTATAGCTAACCCCTCTACGTCCTTCTAGAATAAGGAAGATAGCAGATCGTCGGAGCGGGCCGTAACTAACAGAACATAAAACTTCACCCTATGTGGCCCATCCATCCCTGCCCTGACACTAATTTGGACTAACCCGATGGAAAATAGGTTGCAACAACCCACCCACACTCTCCCCGTCATCTAGATCCGACGCATACTAAGAATCCTCCACATACTCACATATCTTCATGCTTCGCTTACTAACCCTAAAATACTGCCAACTTTTCCTTCTAGCCTAAGTACCTAGTACTGGTTGATGTTTGAGCCGCACTCCTCCCTCAGTGTTGTGACTACATCCCCACCTCTGAATCCCAGTCTACCGCTAACTTCCCCCCTTCTTCCTCCCCTGCCCTAATCCAGGTACTCTGTACTTGTAGACTCACATTTAGCGCCGTGACGACATAGACGTTGCTACTAAGCATTTCCCTACCTACAAATATCAGCCTGCCTACCACTAACCTCCCCTTCTCCCCTCTGTCCTAAGACTCCTAACCAAGCACCCGACACTCATCGAGTGACAAGTTGCACGATTGACTTCTAGCGTCGTGACAACACCCATGCTTTAACTAAGTTTCTTCCCGTTAACAACATATCAAATTGGCTGATAGGGAATCGGTGATGTATGGATACCAGACCTAGTAGGATCGCTTGCAGTGCCTTGCACCACCAAACCTAGAACAACCATCCCTTATCATGAAAGAAATACATATGGAACCCTAGCACCATCCGTAGTGTATCCTAGAGCTTCTCAATTCATCTCCTTATATCTGGAGTAGTGCCTGTTGGTAGCTACACCACCCCTATCCACCAAGATTTTGAATGCACTAGGGTCAAATCGTGTATAGGTGCATTCAAAACGTGGCAGGCGAGGAGTGCAACTAGACCATATCAAAACTTAAATTCGTATGATTCCAGTCAGGCTGTCTACATAGACCCAGAACACTCTTCCCAACCAGAACACGCGCACGCTGTCAAATCCGGATCCTCTCACATGATTGCATCCATCCTATGATCGAATGGGTGTGGAACTCATGACCTATTCATCAACAATTACACATCGTATCATTCAGCTACCACACGTGTTAGGGGCAGTGCGTTCAATGCACCCCACGCTCTGTTATGGTGATTATCTAATTAACTACCTCTACTAACCTGGTCATCGTAACCAGAAACTGCTGCAACTTGATACATGTCATGGATCAACAAAGAGGAATGGACTCGGAAGATCCAAACGGGCCCCTTGGACAGGATGGCATGTTCGATTTGCGACTGGCTCTAGACCAACGTTTTAAAATTGGTATTCTACCTCGCAATTTGAACATGGGCAATGTATCTGAAGAAGATGAGGATGAGGACACACTGGTAATGGACGCGGATGAGGAAGTAGACCAGCACACAGTACAGTGGCTGAAAGAACATGACGTGGTCATCTCCTTCGTCCCTCAGAATGCAAATCCAATCCCACTCAACCTCGAGAGGCAACTGATCAGATTGTATGAGGCTGCGTGGGTAAAGGACAATAACGGAGCTGCTGTCATGCAAAGAGGTACTCTGCGAAATGAAGGGGCAAACATAATCTCATATGTTCCACCAAAAAAGGAATTTGCTGAATTTTTTATCAAAAAAGGATCAACAAAGATCCCATTGGTGGACGAAGGAACAGAGTACCTAGCCTTCTTCTCTCGATAGGAAAAAAAGAAATAATTAGCAAAGAGAAGGAAGCGCGAAAAAGACAGCAAATTTTGGTTGATGGGACTTCGTGTCCTGTGGAGAATGGTCCCCCAAATGCATACCTTTGTAGAAACCAAAACCGGACCGATCATCAAAAAATACCCCATCCTGAGAAACTCAGAGGAACCAGAGCTGTCACACGTCAAATTCAAAGTCCCCAACTCTGTCAAACACAAAGTGAAGAAAAAGTTCCGACTCAGATATGCAGACAAAGATGCTCATGTTATAGATATCGTTACACAGGATACTCCACTGGCATGGTGTGAATCATGCCGCTGGTTTTACCACAGGACTGCAGACTGCCCATCGGGAGATCCGGAGCAACGAAAAATGGAACAAGTGGATCCGTCAAAATCTCGGACTGGGACAACTGAGGTGAACAGGACGAACACATCTCAAGAAAAGGGAGGGAGGGGAAGAGGAAGGGGACGGAGAGGGAACAAAAGTGACAGGGGGGGAAGGGGGGGGAGGGGAGGAAGGGCCGCTATCCCTCACCCCCCTCCCCCTCCCCCACCCCCCGTAGTTGAGCCCCCCTCATCCTCCCCTACCCCTTGCCCCCACCCCCTCTCGGTCGCCATCCCCCTCGCCCGTCCGGTCTCCGTCTGAGCACGGCTCGCCAAGAAAGGTGGAGAGGAACATGGAGTATTCTGCTACCAGTGCAGGTGACCTATCCCCCAGTGCATCGAAGATCTTCACCAAGATGTTCGACAACATAGTCTTTTCCCCTGAGCAGGGAAAAACAACGACTCAAAGCCCAGTTCTGAAAGTGCTCGAAACCCTACGGAAACAGGGCTCAGCGAAGGTATTGAATGTGAAAGTTCTAAATGGCTCAGAACTGCAACCTTCTGTTCCCAGTGGGGGAAGCACATCTACCAGCATGATTGCCACTGTCATGGATAATCTGGTAGCAAAGGGAACTAAGGAAAATGTAATAACAGACGATACCAGAGCCAATCCCAATACGCCCACAGCTACACCAACCTCGAACAAACGGATGAAGTCACCTTATAAGCAACGGGAGATGGGGCACGGTCTGGACGAAAGGGATTGTCCCGAACATTCTGACTTTTCACCGAACTTGTAAGAAAACTCCCAAATCAGAAACAGAAACAGGGGCAATCCCCGCTCGTGGAAACTGGTCGTCCCAGGCCGAGTAGGACTCAGGAATGGCAGATTCTCAAGCCTGCTACCATACCGGAAAGAGTGGAAACAGGCAACGGAACACGCGCCGCGAACATGGGTCAAGACTCCGACAACAACAATGTTAAGACTCTGCAATCTGAAAACAAAAACAAAGTAATAAGGAGGATTGTTCCTCTTATTTGTGTGTCCACTCTTGCACATGTCCTCTGCCTTACTGTCGATGCTGGCCAGGGAAAGAAAGTGCTACCAATCCTCCCATCAGAAGAGGTTGGTACCCCCTCAGATCTGGTCATGCTGGACAAGGCAAGAAAACTATTATTGGACAAATGCCCGGTGAAAATGATGAAAGGATACAAGCCCGAACGTCGCACTCTTGTGGGCAACTCGGGAGCAATGTACCTGGTTTTTGTGCCCATATTAGAAACGAGTCTCTCCACAGCAGCGGCAGAGGAACTCAGGCAGGCAGAAGTTTCCTGGCTTCCTTTGCAGCTGCTCACTAACCCCAATGCAGTAGAGCTGGACACACTGCTGGTGAAAGATGGTATTCATCTGAAATTCATTGCAGATATCCACAGAAACATCCCAACAACAAAGAACTTTCTGTTGCCACACTTTAGGAAACAATTGAAAGAAGTGTGGCCAGGCAAGGCAGACCCTGACTATGGGAACAAAGGAAAGTTTTCCCAATCCCCAGGCATTGCAGAAGCCTCAAGTGTTGCTCACATGGGCCACATCCATCCCATGAATGGCCCAACATCTGACAATGGTGCTCAAACCCGAGCTGCGCGTTGTCATCTAGAATGTTAGAGAACTCGGAGACTCCAATGGTCGGAAAAAAAAAAAAAAACAGACTGAAATCGTGGATTCACAAAAAAAAACAAATATTATTTTTCTTCAAGAAACTAAACTGAACTCTGAGAAAATCTCCGCTCTCGGTCGCTGGTGGGACGGACCACAATGGTGGTCCCCCACACAGGGAACGAGAGGTGGGGTCGTAGTTCTACTACACATGAATCTGAACTCCATCATCATTGATAAGTATGTAGACATGTGGGGTAGGTACATCTGGATCAAAGTCCAAATTGACGAAGAATGTTGGACATTCATGAATGTATACACGTCGTCGAACTATACCGAAAAATTGGAATTCCTCACTGAACTTCCATCAATGGTACCAGACCCCCCCAACCTAGTGCTGGGAGGAGACTGGAACACGATATTAAACCCTTGTCTTGACTCCCTTACAGTAGAAAGAATACGAATGGATACTATTCTTTTGGCCTCCTTCATTCAAAGTCTGAAGTTTGTAGATCCGTTTAGACAAACACACCCGAGTGAAAATGGATTCACGTGGTTCTCATCACAACTAACTCAGGACTCACCACCGATAAGGAGAAGACTGGATTACTTCCTGATGGATCAATCATCTTGGGCCTTGCTGTCCAAAAGAGAAACCATCCCCGACCCAATGTCGGATCACAACCCGTTCTCGCCTCTCTACACCGCTCCACGGTGGTGGAAAGAGGCCCTGAAATTTTCAGGCTAAATACGTTAATCCTCAAAGATAAAGGAGTACAAAATTGGGTGAGAGACCAAATTTCTGATTGGAATAAGGCAAACGAACTCTTCAAGTCGGAAACAGAATGGTTTGAAGTCAGACTGAGACTACTCTCGCGGGGTTTAAGCGTCCTCTCCAAAATCAGAGCCCTTCAGAACAAAAAAGAGGAACAAAAATATTTAGCACGAATCTTGGACGCTAAACAGAAAACAACAGGCCACCCTATTTCAGTGACGTACTGGTTAATGATACAAACTGAATTTAGAATACATCAGAAAAACCATGGGAAGTTTCTGGTAGCATTGATTGCCTTGGGATCCAGGGGATTGACTGAGTAGGCTTATTGGAAGGGGGGGGAACCTTTGCACCCTGAAGCCGGCGCGAGAACCCTGCTGCTACATACTAGCTCCTCCCTCCTCCAACCCACCCCAGTCCCAACTATCTTTTTGTTGAAGCCCCGTTGAGAAGCAGACTCCTCATCCTTGAGAGTTGGTCATGTTGGCTCAGGAAAAAAAAAGGAAGGAGTCACTGGGGGGGCACCAGTGGGAGCCTCCTTTCGTTCCTCGCCCGACCCAGCATTCTCCATGAGGCTTCAATTGTCATTTTTGTCGTTTTTTGCAGAAATTCTGAGAGACGCTCGTCTTAACTGCAGATAGCGTCGGGCAGACGAGCTGTATTTAGGTAAAGTCGAGTGGGATTTCTTCCAGGAACCACATGTGCGAGGGGAAGGTGGGTTTGAAAATTCTAGGGCAGGTCATAACGGGTCCCTAGGGTCGACTTTTGTCCACTCATGAAAATGCAGTTGATAATCCCTTTCAACCACTGTCTGTTTCCTCATCGTGTCGATGTTCCTGTTGGTATCCGGGTTGACCATCCCCTGCCCATCTCACCTTTGCCACCCATCCCTCCCTCTTCCCTCCCAACCAGTCTTCACTGAACTGGGAGATGATCCTATTTATATCGCCCCTGGTATGTACCTGGTTCAACTTTGCCTTAGTCGTCCGTCATTGAGCTGTAATCTCGTATTGTACTAGAAGTCATAGTTGCTCTGTGACCTCCCCGTCTTCCACCCATGCTCCCTCAATTTCCAGAATGCACCTTCTCCACCATATTACCTACAGGACGACGTGTCAACCCAGACGGAACATGTTCTCTTCGAATGTGTTCCTTCGGATCTGGGGGTAATGCCCCTGAAGTAAGGCTCTCCAGTCACATGGCCATGACTAGTTTGGCACCATATGCCGCCAAATCGTGTCTCACCACCTCCATAGTAATACGGTCGCCGGACTTTGAAGGAAGATGTGCTCGATCGTCAGGAGCGCTTCTTTCCGGGGTAGCTTTGAAGGCATTTGTGACACCATGGCAGTGCACTCCCCTGTTGCTCTAATTGTATGTGATCTATCAGCCAGTCGTTGGTCGGTAGGCACCGGTGTGTGATTTGCCACTGCAGGGCAAAGATTTTTGTCAGCCTCTTCCCATATTCACCAAATCACTTTATGGGCTTGAGCAAATCACGATTAATATTGAGGTGACGATACCATTTATCTTCTACAACGTCATGCAGACTACGTTTGGGTCTAAGCATCTACGTTTGGGTCTAAGCATCCGGTATAATGACTTAGTCTTTAGGCTGGCTAGCGATGTCGTCTTTGCCTTCCCCGCCCTTCTTAGGCTTTTCTGGGACCAACGCCACTTCAAAGGATCAAGGGGAAGTTCCTCGATCGGGGTCATTGGCCAATGGGCCCTCCAACCTCTTCCCTCATCAATCACTCTGACTCAATATACTTCCTTTTCCTCCTTCCAGAAGAAGGGTTGTCGACTCCCTCGAAGTCAGTCATTCTCTTGGATGGAGAATCCTTCGATAAACACTTGTGTTTGCTCTACTAGGTGGACTAGACCGACTTGTTTTTCATGGCCCGGTAGCCCAACCTAGTCTCCTTCTTCTAAACGAGGGCCCTTCCCAAGGATGAAAAACCAGTCAAAGGGGAAGCTTTCAATGAGCTCATCTAGTGCAGATTCTGTGAAGTGGCAATACCGCAACCATCTTCACATCCTCTTGGCGCTCTTCCACTCTCCCGCGTTCGTGTCCCAAAGGTCACCCACCTTCCGGGCCCCGTGCTTCACCCAACCCTTCCATGACGGGTCCGAACTACACCTCACGCGGCCGATGGAGTCCGTAATCATCCTCTTACCAAACAGGGGTTGTCTGGGTATTTCCTCCCACCTTTCTGGTTCCGTACGATCGCGAGGGGGCAGTTTCCTCCATGTTCGTAGGAGTTGCAACCACTACTCGTCTGTGGGGTCCCCGTTCCTATACTTCCTTGGTAGCCTCCAATACCTATCCTCAAGCCACACCAAGGGGTTAGTCTCGGGCGGGGCCTCTGGGGCTAGGTTCGTGATTTGTGCCAAAGCTAAGGGGACCCAAGGGAAGGTAGAAGAAAAATGAGGTGTTGGAGGCTTGGAGCCAACAAAAATTAAGGGTCTGGGATTGTGTGGAGGGGTCTACAATTCCCAACCCCCCACCAGCCTTGGGCTGAATCACGGACTCCCAAGCAACTCGACTAATGACATGGGAATTGTTACTATCCCCTCTCCAGAGGAAGGCCGCTAGATGCCTTTTCAGTGTCTTAAGCCCTCAATTACTCACGGGCCATAATATGGCTTTGTACCAAAGTGTGGCTAGTACTACGTTATTTATGACAAGGGCCCGCCCGAAGATTGATACAGGCTTGTTGTTCCACCCCGCGATTTTGGCCTGTGCTGGCCCTGCCAACCGTTCGTCGTTAGTGATGGGTTTTCCTTTGACTGTGACTAACGCCCCCAGGATTCTAAGAGGATTCTGGGGGGAGCAAGTTAATCCGCGGGTTTTCGGGGGGTCTACCCCCTTGATGATGTAGCCACCAACCTATGGTTTCTTGCCCCCAATTGACGACCATATCAGACATCCCACAAAACCGATTCATGAGGTTCTAAATTTCTTTCATATTCTGTGCGCTTGCCTCTAGCATTATAGTGAGATCATCTGCAAAAAGGAAACAGACCGGTACTGCCTCCTCTGGGATGCCAGCGATTCTGATACATGCAAGGTCCTTATTGTGTCTCAGGTTAGCGGATCGTGCCTCCATTATAACCAGGAAGAGGTAGGGAGCAATGTGGTCCTCTTCTCTGACCGACCGTTGAAGTTCAAAGGGAGGAGCCACTGACCAGTTAACCTACACACAGGTAGTTGCATTGTTGTGTAGAATCCTCACCCAACGCCTAAAGGCGGGTCCGAAGTACATTTTGTCTAAACCCTTGTCTAAAAAGTCCCAGTCGACGTGGTCTTTTCGAAGTCAATGAAAATAATGGTCGCGTTTGCCCGGTTTCTTATGCCAGTTTGACCACTTCATTTATCAATAGGATGTTTTCCTGTATGTTCCTCCCAGCCATAAACCCTGTCTGGGCCGGGTATATTACGTCTTCCAGGACCGTCACCATACGATTCGTCAAGGCTTTGGAGAGCATTTTATAGACTACTGTAAGGAGGGTGATCGGTCTGTAATTCCAAATTGGCACTGGTCTAGCCTGTTTTTGTCGGGTGTTGTCCAGTCCCATTCTGGTCTGGAAGGCTGGTCAGGAAACTAAATTGGTGTAGGCTGTTGGACCAGTAATGGTCTGGTCTACACCCTTGAAAGTAGGGCGATGGGCCAACACTTCC
>BFEA01001393.1:17084-34687 GCA_003427395.1 Chara braunii
TTTTTTTTTTTTTTTTTTTTTTTTTTTTTTTTTTTTTTTTTTTTTTTTTTTTTTTTTTTTTTTTTTTTTTTTTTCTCTTCACGATTTTTGCTGACATGCACGAAGGAGGAAGGGCGGGGCGCAGTTCCTGAAGCTGAGCACCCTCTCATTCCACACTTAACAGATAACCGCGTCGCGGAGCGCACCCGACGGCGATGCGCATCACGCCGCGTGCAACAGGATTCGGAACCATCCGCAGAGAGAGCTCCGCGGTCCTTCATCCAAGACCAGCTTCATCTTCCTTTCGTCAGGGGTGCGACGCTGTTTCGTGCGCTCAATTTTTTTGATGTGTTCGCTTTCCGTGCGCAATTGTCAACCCGCGCACCTCGTCCAAGTCCATAGTTGACTACCGCGGGCCAAATCAGGTGGATTCAATGTGATTGTGCCTAAATTGGCCCGCAGTAGTCAACTTCTGTCATGGCAACCTGACAGCACTTTAATTTCAACACAGACGTGTTGGAAAGACGTTGGATCATTGTTGAACAGTTGTTGGACCAACGTTCGCCACGTGTTGATCAAACTGTTGGAAACACACAACGGTGATGGTCCAACGGTTGGGTAAGACATTTATCGTCGTTCCAACGCTGGTCCACCACGGGCACCGAGTTGAAAACTTGATGGATTTTTTCCACATTTTTTCTGTTGTGGATGCGGGTTCTGACCTAAGTCAAATTTTACCGTCCCACCCGAAGTCTAATGTGAGGGGATCGACGACCTCGGCCTCAACCCACCACAGCTGGTTGATCAAGCCAAAACTGCGGCCCACCTCATTGTTATTTTAGCGATGGTTCCCGTATTGGTTACGCAATATCGGGTAGAATCCTCCTATCAATCTAAACCTGACTCTTGATCCATCCGATATCTACCTGAACCAATTCCATCATTAAGGAGACCCCCCCTCAAGTTTCAGTTCTATGTCGTAATCGGAAGGCCCGCTGCCTGGTTATACTTGGTCAACAGCCCACGCTGGGAGTTACGTCCCAACGATGTCAATTTTCCACCATAGGCTTGGTAATTTCAAGTCCCTCAGACTGACCGCGTAAAGTGGATGAACGATGATCATTTCAAATATATATAAAAACAATTTTGACCAAAGAATCTTATACCCGTCAGTTTAAATGAATTAACCTCTCTGAAAGCATATATGAAAAATTTACCCAATAAATTTGATATATCATGATTGTTACATTATCACTGAACGAGGGGCATCGTCAGAACCACTTAGGGGTCATGTCGTCCAGACCTCGATCACAGGCTGGACAGACACAACGTCTCGAGGATCTTCAACGAATAGAAAAAGTCAACCAAAATATCCATAATAAAATACTAAATGTGTTTATTTGCCTTGTATTGTCAGAAGGCAGAAAAAACAACAACCATTCCATTGATATACACTTCCCTGTCTTGCAGGGTTTCTCAAATACACCAAAGCTTTTAACTTTTTCACACCCTCTTTTTAGGGTCTTTCTTGACAATAACAATATAAGTCAAAGCATGGAAAAAAGAATGACCAACAATGTCAAGGCACATTCAGACTGTACATGTCACATCTCACCCTATCTTTCTTGAACACTTAGGCGCTCTTATGAGCATCCTAGTTCAAGACTTGATAGTACATCTTGCACATATTCTAAAGATACACATTTCATCAAACAAAACCAGACATTGGACCAACTCAATTGTGAAAGTATCTCTCGTCGGCATATTCCATACTAGAGTCCATAATGTATGACTCAAGAAAGAAAAAGAAGACAAAGCAAAAACGTTTTTCCTTCTAGAAAGAAGAAGAAAAAATGATAGGCGGAATACGAGTTACATGCTTCTCTATCCTTACTCACTAAAGTACACACGCCGAGCTAATCGTATATTAAAACTAAAACTTCAAAACTTGTTGATTTTCTTCTGTTGCTAAAGTACAACATTATGCCCCAAGGGAAAAGACCCTGCCTTATTTTACAGCTCCGACCCATAGTGTACAAGGTCTTGCTTAAGATAAATAAATGAGTGTGAATGGTTACAGAGAACTTAGGAAACCCAGGTGCATACTTTCTCCCTAGTCCTCCATTATGAGGTTCAACTGTCTATATAACTGAGCTCTGAACCCATCCTTGGCCTTCTTAACAGGGTTCCCTTCCCTGTCAATAAGCTTCTTGTTCTCATTCAATCTTACCAAACTCTTTTCCTCATCAAACTTAAACCCTCGGCATTCCTCCCTCAGATGCATCCCCTTCATGCAATACCAACACAACTTTTTATCCTCACTTCTTGGTTCTTGGCAGAATGATGTGGAAATGTCATCTCCTTCTCTCCACCTGCTTCCACCATTTCAGAACAAGGTCTCTTTTTACTATCCCTGGATTCGCCTTCATTGGAATATTTTGTAACAGTGTCAGATGTCGTTAGCTCAACCAGCTTGTTAACAGAAGTTGAAATGATAGTGGGTTAATCACTGTTCTCTTTTCTCGGTCCCAACACTTTTCTAATCGTTCCTTCTGAACTCTGTCCTCGTGCTAGAGGTACCCTTGTAACACTCATAATCCAAAACCCCAGCTCGCCGTTCCACTCAACAATTTTTGTAGATGTCTCTGCTCCTCCTCGACTAACCTTTTTAAGAGCGTATATCTCCTTTTCTTGTTCACTGAGCTTCTCTTCCAGCTTGCCAACTTCCTTTTCTATTTTTTCTCATTCAACCCTCTCTTTTTCTACGTCGTTGTTTTTGTTGTCCAAGGCAATGTTCATTGATTTAACCTGTTTTTTCAGACCTTGTTGTTTCTCCTTTACTTTGCTCATTTCAGTCCTCGTGCTTTCCACTTCTCTTCTCATCTTTTCCACTTGTGCATCCCTGCTTTCTTTCCTTTTCCTCAATCTTTGAATCTCTTTTAGGATTTCAGGGATGTGGCTTGATACTCCTTTAGTGAGCAATTTCTCCTTCTCTTTTACCCTATCCTGGAGTTTTCTCATTGAAGTCTCTAGCATCCCCGCCTCATCATTCTTTCTCTGATCCATTTCTGCTTCCTCCAACTTCTCTGCCACTTTTGCTTCTCCCTCAAGGATCCACCCACAGTCCTCACGAAGCATTTCGTGCAATCTGATCAATTTGTCCATATCTGAGGCCAGCTTGAAGCCAGTGACTGTTTCAGATAACAAAATTCTTTCAAGTCTCATACTCCAAGGAGCATCTGCAGGCAGTTTATCCTCTTCCATTGAAGCGGTCATTCGGTTCCTCCGCTCCTTATTTTCTTCCTCTCTCCTTTCTCTTTCTTCTTTGGTCATTCTTCTTAATTCTGGCTCCCTGAGAGGGTTCTTAGTCGCTGTCATCCCATTTTCTCTCCCTGTTTGATTTCCCCCTTCTTCTTTCTCCTCATTCTCCTTTGCGCCCTTTTTTTCCTTTGCTACCTCCTCCACTTCCTTCTTCTCTTCTTCTTCAGCCTCCTTGTTCTGCTCCCTTTCTTCCGCTTCTTCCTTGCTTTGCTTCTTTTCCTTGCTTCTTCCCTTCTCTTGTACGCTTGTGGTCCTATTTGCTGACCCATTCCCCTTTTGAGTTGTTGTCTTTTTTTTGTCAAGTACTTGTCTCAGGGGCACATCATCTTCATCAATTTCTTGTTGATCCTTCCTCTCCAGCTTCTCTCCTCTTCTGCCTATCCACAATCCCTGCTCTTGAACTAACTATTTTTTCTTTTGTCTCTGTATTGTCAGGGTGTAGGTTCTTTTAAACTTGATAAGAAATCCTCCTCAGGTATCTGACTCCTCCTTGATCTTCTTCATACTCTCATATTCCCTGGGGTCCACTCTTGTCGTCACCTGTTCTAGTTTTTTCTCCTTCTTCCACCCTTTGTTTTCTGCACACAAAGTAATGTGGTCCTCAAAATCCTCTATATTAGTCTCATTGAAAATGATATCCTCCTCGATCTCGTCTCTCCTCAAGTCCCCATATTCAGCCCACATCTCTGTTTTTAAAGTTATCCACCCCAGACAGTCGGTGGTAATTTCCTCAATCTTCAACTGACACTCCCCCAAACCTGTCACTTTGAGCAGCATGGTTGGGGTGTCTCACTGCCTCCTGAAGGCATAATCCTCGAACTCCCTCAGGAACAACCTCAAATTGTCCCCTTTCTTGTAGATTGGCATTCCATTCGCGTCCTTGGTTACCCGCCGTAACCCCTGTCGTCGTTTCCTGCCAGAGGTTGGCTTGGAAGGCCCCGCCACCCCTTCCTTCCGTATTATCGCCGCTCCTTTTACATGATTAAGCCTGCACACAGAAAAGGACGAAGAGAGTGGCAGGTGCAATGAAAAGTTAGCAACCGGATAACAATATCAGGTTCGCAAATGATGCAATCACAAGGGGTTTTGAGGAGGATCGAATTGACTTATCTTCAAGTTATTGACTCACCTAATTTCTTGTTCTGAATTTCTCCAACTTGGATCTAGAAACCCAGTCTCGCCTTGGCGTTCCATCCATCTCCTCCAGCTCATATGCCCCATGATTCCCCTGACGTCGAACCTTGTACGGCCCCAACCATCTCTTATCCAACTTCCTTGACCATTGTTTCTCCAGGGATGAGTCGTACAACAGTACTACGTCCCCGATTGCCAATGGTTCAGTTCGTACGCGAGGAAGCCGGTCCCATGTTTCCTTGTTCTTTCCCCGACTGTCAGTCACTTTCTCGACTACTTCCTGAATCCTTTCCTTTATAACACTGACCTGTCTGGCTTGGATGTCAAGTAATTCTTCAGTGTCAGGTCGTTTCAAGATCCTGTCTTCGTCAGGTCTTTAGGAAGCTTTCTATTGGAAAGGTGGCGTGTCTCCCATATCATAAGGTCGCTGGAGCGTACCCCGTGGTTCTCCTGACTGTGATATTTTCGACGAAGAATACGGTCCATAGGAACTTAGACCACAAATTTGGTTTCGCAGCTGTCCATTTTGCTAGCAAATTCGTGATGGTGCTGTGCCCTCTTTCTACCGGTGCGTTAGCCTGAGGATGTGCCCTGATGGTGTACTTGGCGATCACTCCAAGATCATCCAACAACTCTTTAACCTCTCGACATGTGAACTTCGACCCTCTATCCATTGTGAATTCTACCACGAAAGGATACCGGAGGTAATATTCTTTGATGCATTCAGCCAAAACTGCCCCAGTCTTAGTTCGGATGGCCTTCCCATCAACAAATCCCGTGAGATTGTCTCTGGCATCAAAGATGTAGTTGCAACCCCCAAGCCCCAGTGACATTGTCAGCAGGTCCAGGTGAACTACCGCCCCCACATTCTTGATATACCTTGGGTGAAGGGGTTCTTTATACCTGATCGGCGATCTGACCTGGCACGACGCGCATAACTCACAGTATTTTCGAACCATTCTGTACATGTCTTCCCAAAAGTACAGTTCAGTCACCTTCTTGAGGGTAGCGGCAAGACCCCTGTAACCACCAACAGGTACATCATGGAGGGCCGCTATGACATCAATTTGCCGATTTCAGCCACAGATAACCCTTCTAGGAGGTCCTCTTTTATTCCTGATGAAGAGATGGTCACCCCTCACTACATAATGGTCCCTCATGCGGAGAGTTTTCTCACCAACTTCCCTTTCTCGCTTGTCGCCTGAGAGAAGAAACCCCATTTCTTGATGGAACCCATCGTACTCTTCTTCCCGGAAATCTTCTGAGATTTCACCTTGCTTAAATTCCTCTCCCTCCATTTCCTCATCAAACTCAGGGTCATCTCCCAATGCTATCTCATCCGCCTTTATTGTTCCTCTTTCTTCTTCGGTCCGGACTTGCAGGAGAGAGTTCACAAGGTAATGTACTCTCCCCACTGTCAATAAATGTCGATCCACCTGCCCAGTTCCAACCTCAATTGTAACAGGTTCGTCCGTCAACCCGTAACTCTCAGCTAAGGCTAACTCCGTCATTCATTCCCCATTCCTTTCTTCATGCGGATCCTCTTCGACGAAAGACTTTAATACCAACATTTCATCCTTCACAAAAGTCGCTGGTGCGAACCACATAGGTTTTTCCTCACGTACCTCATTGTCATTGATTCTCAGAGCCCACGCGTTAACGTGAAGCTGCATGTCATCTTCTTCCAAGAACCCGTCTACCGGCGGCGTCTCTTCCTTAGCTTCTCCAGACTTCTCTCATTCTATCCTGCTCAACCCATCCGCTCCGTTCTTATTCCCTGGAATGTGCTCCAACTGAAAATCAAACATCCAGATGTAGGTGAGCCACCTGGCGACTGTAGGATCAGTTGGAGAGAAGTTCCTACGGGAATACATGAGGGCGGTTGGATCTAACCTTAAAATGAATCTTCTCCTAAAGAGATAATGTCTGAAGATTCATAGGCAGTGTAGAACCGCCAAGACCTTTTTCTTGAATTGGGAGTAATTTCACTAAGTTGAATTGAGAGTCCGACTCTCAAAACGCAATGATCTTTCCTTACCCGTATGATCTGCCTGTATCAAAACTCCTCACAAGGCAGTGGGTCCGACATCAGTTTCAATTATAAAGGGACGCTCTAAGATTGCTTCGTAGTCTGGAACCCCCAGTACCAGACCTCCTTCTTCAAATTATTTCTTCAAATCTTTCACCACCTACTCCTGCTTCTCTCCCCACTCTCATTCCTGATACTTTCTTACCAATTTCCTTACGTGCTCGGTCTTAGCGGCAAACCTTTTGATAAATATCCTACAGAACCCGCACGTTCCAAGAAAACATCTCACCTCGACTATATTCTTGAACGGTGTCGACTACTCAACAATTTTGTTCGTTTTCTTTGTGTAAGGACGATGGCCTTGCGCATTACACACAAACCCAAGGATTGTTGCCTCCCTCATGCAGTGTCTGGATTTTGCGCCGCTTGCCGTGAGGTTATGTTCTTGCAGAAGATCAAGCATCTTCTTGAGATCATTAACATAATCCCAGACGAACTTTCTAATGTTAGGTGCAACTTCTTGCTTGTCCTTTATCATCGGCCCTTTCACGGCATGATCGTCGATATAGGGCTCAGTGATCTGTTGACTAATTGGTTGCATTACTCTGACCATACTCCTTTGAACCATGGTTACCGCATTGGTCCACCCTTGAGGTGCTACGTTCATGTGGATCAGCCCCCTAGGAGTGTGCATTGCAGTTATCGGCCTATCGGCCGGATAAACTGAAAATTGGTCATAACCAGAGTAGAGGTCTACAGGAGAAATAATAGACCTCCCTGCACACACTTCGGAAAGTTGATCAGCGTTAGGGACCCCTCCAACATCCCTAACAGTCACGTCATTCAGTCTTTGTAAGTCTTGCACCCACCTGAGTACCCCGTTTGGCATAATAAAACACAACCAAGGTGAAGCATAAGGCCCACTAGAAAATTCTGCCACGTTCGAGACAATCTTTCCATCGAGGTATTCCACCACTCTCTTCTTATTATCAGGATTCGGGTACCTGGCTCCTCTAATATTCCACGGCTGGTGCAGGACTATATGGATCCGGATCATTCCTACCTTGTCCACATCTAACCTCCGTCCACATCTAACCTCCCTCTCTGATCATCATTAAAGGCATAGGAGCAATGTTTCTCTTTCATTAAACTTATCACCAACGCCCTTTCCTCATTGGTAAAAAAAACGGGTTCCCCAATGATCAGATCCTTCTCCGTCTCTTCGTTAATGCGGCAGGCTTCTTCTTCCCACTTTTCTCTCATTTGTCTTATCAGTTCTCTTCCCTGCTCATAGTACACACTTTCTTCGTGTGTTACCAATACTGGGACGGAAAAAATCTTCTTATCTACTGTCTTGTACCTCCTTTTGCCTCTTTGCTTAAGTCCACTTCTAAAAAATGTTGGCCGCTTGATTGAGCATACGGCCCCTGCATCCTTACATCTCGAGGGGGTGGTCTATATACTAAGTTCATCCTACCTCCCTCGGGATAATCGCCCAATCGGTCAGCCAAAGCCAAGATTGCTTCTTGGTATGCCATCTCATAGACCAAGACTATGCACATTGTTTGGTCTATGTTAGCCAAGCTCAAAACCAGACCTTCATCCTCTTCATCCTCACCCTATCCCCATTGTAATTCTCTTCTTCTTTCCTCTGATTCCTCAAACGTGTATGAGCCCGCGTTAAGGTCATTCTTCGAAAAGTGAGGACCTTTATTCTTACATTTAAGCACTTCGAAATTTCCACATACCGGATCGCACAATATTACGTACATAGTTTCATCATGCTTATTCATGATGAGGACTTCTGATCTTGACAAAAAGGATCTTCCTAATAATATGGGAAGATCGAAACTAGGCATGATGTAGAAGCAGGAACGGACCTTAACCCATCTCACTTCCACAATGACATTTGAAGCAACATCCGTGTATCCCGATTTTCCATTAACTCCATTGAGGAATCCGAAGTCGTTCTTATCAATTTCTAATCCCAGCCTCTCAGTTGTTTTTGAATTCATAATATTCATTTCAGCCCCGGTATCCACCATCCTAGGGCATCCTCTTCCCCTAATATTAACTTCTATGGAACCAGTCCCTACAGACTTCCAATCCATCTTGCTCCCAGCGATAGTCCAGTTTGCCTCTTTCGGGATCAGATCCCTCATTCTTACCGTCGCCATTTTTTTCCGTGCTAGTTTTGCCTTAACTAATTCTATGAGTTTTGGGGTCGTTACCAAAATCTCCTTCAAATTTAGCAGCTCGTTATGTCCGTCGAGAAGCTTGTTTACCAAATTCTCGAGGTCTACCCTCTCTTCAATAGATGTCTGATACTTCCACTTTTTCTTTGACTTTTCCCCAGCCTTCTCTTGTCCTTTCTTAATCCCATATCCTCTTCTTCTCTCAGTTGTTCATTCTGATTTTCTTCCTCTTCGCCTATATCAATACAGGGTTCACCAAGAGGAGGAGGCGGAGCCTGCTCCTGTTCCTTAGTGGCATTGCTTCCTTTAGTCCGTCGAGCAGTGTATGGCACAAAACTCATAAGCGCTTGGTAAGCTGCCTCGCATCTTGCTGCCAAACTTGCCCTTCGCGCCCTTGGATTGGGTTCTCGGGGTCTTTCTTCCCCACTTCCCTGACCCATAGTAAATACGTGCAGGGCTCTTAAGTCTATAATTTTGACGTCTTCACATATACCCATGATTTGGGTGTTCAGCCTTCCCATTTTATCTATTAAGTCTTTCATCCTCTCTATGGTGTCTTTCGCTGACTCCCTAACTCCTTCTCCTTCTTCCCCTGGTTCAAGCTCGATCAACGGGGCATCCTCTTCTTCCTGGTCAATCTTCAGCCATTTTCTCAGCTTCTCCCATAACTCGGTCACATCTTCTACCTTAATAAAGGCGTCTTCCTTTTCTTGCCAGATTCGGAACATAACGGGGGCACTGGATCCTAACCTTGCAACTCTTAGCACTTCCTTCCTTGTGCCTCCGGGGATGTTTCGGTCAATGAAAGTGCCTCGCTTATCGTACACATCCCCATCTATGCTTGACGTAATTATCCCATCATGCTCGTCCATCTTTCTAACATGACATTTTTTCACGGTATGCCCCTTGATTTGACAGTGGGTACATGTGCACTCACTATAATCTATCCAACCTCGTCCGTATCCCTGACCATTTCATTATCCATCACTCCTACCAAACCCTCGGCCATAGTTTTGGTTATAGCCCTGACCATAACCCTGGCCATATCCTTGGTTATATCCTTGACCGACTTGGTTAAAGCTCACTTGACTACAGTTTCCTGACTGGGGGTCTCCCTGATTGCCCCAGCTCCCTTCTTGTTCGCCATGTCCTCTTCCTCCTTGACCATTTCCTCTTCCTCCGCTTCTACCTCTACTTTGTCATTGTCAGTGTCCTTGTCCTTGAAACTGATTCTAGTTTTGATTACCACGCATCTGCTGAGCTTGCTGCGGCAATTCTTCACCCGTTCCCCGTCCTTGTGTCTGGCTTGTGTTCCCTCCTGCTCCTTGCATTTGGGGCAGATTCGGATACAGGCCTATCTGTCCAAATCCCGACCACTGATTTCCTGGAAAAAATCCGGGTCATGCCCCCATAGGAGCCACAACTGGCCATGGCGCGAGTTGCGCAGTGAAAGTCTGTACTTCGGTAACGCTGGACACCCCGGTTTGTTGAAAGCGCTATGCCTTACCAGTTCCTTGTTTTCCTGTTGGTTGATTTTTTGTCTTCTTCTGGTCTGTTTTTGCCTTGGTTACCTGTTCCGAGTCATCTTCCTCTTCTTCTTTGTCTCCTTCATTCTCTTCCCCATATCTCCTTTTATTCGTCGCTTGACTAACTGCCATCACCTTCCCCGACATCATTTGCTCCTTCATTTCCTTGAGTTGAGCCGCCATGCTGCTCAAGACCCTTCCTAAGGCTAAATCCGCCCCTTGAATTGTGCTTCCTTCCTTCCTTTTCTTATTTTCCATTTTCACCTGATGGTGGAACACTTGGTCCAAATCACCGGATGCCAATTTTTTTTTAATCGTTTCCAGGACATTTTTCTTTATGGCGCACCTCCTCGTGTTAGTTTCATTGCCTCATATCCTGATAACTTCCCTAAGAAAATGACACACTGCATTTCCTCGGAAAGTCCCGGGACTTTCTCTGCCATTTTTTCAAAGGCCGTTGCGAACACCCCTATTGTAGTAAAATCATTTCTATTTAAATTGTGCAGATGGTCGACAGTTAGCAATCCATCCCCTAACTTGTATTTTCGTTGCATTCCCTTCTTGAATTCAATCCAATTACCTTGGGCTTCTGTAACGATCTTTTCGACTTCCGGGCGACACTCCCACCACACGTACTCATACAGTTGAGCAAACTTATCAGCCGATGTTAGTTGATTGAAGACCTGTTCCAGTAGTTCTAACCAGTGGGACACCCGTTCTCCTTGAAAAGGGAATATTTTTATCTTTGGCAGTTGCAACCTTTTGATTGTTCTACTTTCCAGTAGCCGCACGATCTCTGCGGCTGTAATGGATCCCTGTCCTCCATTGGCATCTCCCATGTTTTCACAGTCCTAAGTCAATCTGTCATGCACAAGCAGAGACGGCAGATTTTTAGCTTACCTTTCAGTTTTCTTATTTTTAGTTTTCGTCCTTGGTTGTCTTACTCATCCCACGGTGCCATCTAAACCCTATCGAACTCATAGTTCTAACTATCTTACATATTTTCCTTCTTATTTCCATTTGATCTTCCCCCTTGCCATTAACTGGTATACACTAATTCTCCTATTTATGCGAGCTCCAGTTACTACCCCTATAGTCTAATGAGATGACTGATATGTCAAAAATGGTTTTGATTCTATCTTTTCTGCTTCTAGATTGCTTACCAACCTACCCTTCCAATTTCTTCTGCAAACAACCAATCCTCCGTCCAGGAATCATACACTATACCGAACATTATAGGCATACCAAAAACGCATGCCCTGATTTTCATTTCGGCCTTAAGCTTCTTCCAATAAGTCTGTCTTAGGTCCATATGGTGGACACGAACATACGCATCTACCGTGGATAGGACTTCCTCAAAATCTTTATTAACCAAATTTGGTCTCATCTTCAAATATAGACAATAAAGAACCTGGGGCGTAAAAAAATTGTACCCTCCCAGAGGCACGGCTAGGGCGGCTAGGGTTGCTTGCTCTACATTAGTCTGGTCGTGAAAGACTTCATTAAAGATGAAGTCAGTAAGGACAGCCTTTACGTAGCGGGTGGGATAAACAAAATCCGACGCCCATCTAACTTCTATCATCGGTATAATCGGTCGGAACTCCCCCCATCTCTCCTCTCGAATTTTGTCCTCAAGGATGACCCCTGTAGTCAGGAGATACCTGGATAGTGGTTGACTATGCCCTACCACTAAATCCACGTCGTACATCCTCCATAAGTGTGACGAAAGATACAAGGTTCCTCGAATTATTATACTTTCCCTGTCTGGAGTGTGCCCAATTTCTATCCATACGAACGCTTCTGGCCCAATCTGGGTTCCTCACCATATGGTGATTTCTTTCTCTTTCGTGCTTAGCCCTTCGGGCAATGACATCCTTAAACCTTGCCTGGCACGGAAGGGCAGCTCAACCCCAACTCCGTAAGTAGCGTACGACATCTTGTGTGAATTTCTAGCGGACTGTGTAGTGCAGAAAAAGGGACAAAAGACACACAATACTTATGCATAACTCGTACTTTGTGATGGCATACCCCCTTACTTTATAGTTAAATTTCTCTCATTTTTCTTAATCCTACTAAGGAGATTTTTCTCTGCCCTCTCATTACATCATTTTTTTTTCTTCATCCCACTCATTTCTCCCTTTAAATTCAAGCAGGCAACGTCTTCCTTCACCTTCTTTCCCTTCTCACCATTCATGTCTCAACGTTTCATCCCATAATCCTTTAGAATATAAACCCTCTCTCTTCTTCTTCCATTTCCTCTACCGTTACCCAGTCCCCAGACAAGAAGTTATAGACTAGCCCAAACATGATTGGAATACCATCCACGCAGATCCCGGAACAAACTTCCTCTTTCAATTTCTCCCAGTACCCAAATCCTTCTTCCATGAAATAGACTCTAGCGTACGTATTTACGATGGGCAATATGTTGCTAAAATCACTACTGGTGAGCTCGAAGCCCATTTCCAGGTATAGGCAGTAAATCATATGAGGAGTGAAGAAGTCATATCCTCTATTACGTACTCTCAGTGTTGCTTCAGCGGCCATCTCCACTCTTTTTTTTCCAAAAAATACCTCACTGACAATGAAATCTGGGAGCGTGGTTCTAATGTAACGCATCGAAAGAGTAAAGTCTTTGGTCGAAAGCATTTTGATTTCGTTTATAACCCCTCTTATATCTCTCTATTGACCTTCCCGGCTTCAGACGTTGAGCCTTGCTTCGCCATCTCTGTGAGTAGTAGTATATATTCGTCCTCTCCTTGACCGAGGTTCGATTCGTAATCATGTCAGAGACTTGCAGGCAGGTAGATGGTGACCTTTACTCTACGTCATCCTTCCTTTGTATTCCAACTCGTTTCTACCCACATAAATGCCTCATTCCCTAACGAGTTGCCCCACCATGATTCACTAAGCTCCGCCCTGCTCCTTCCTTTTGGCAGCGTCATTTCTAACCCATCATCGTTCCTAACTGGCGCCTCGACCCTGGAAACTTGCTCAGCGTAAGACATTTTGATTGAATCTGGACAAACCCCCTTAATGACCTGTTTTCACAAATGGCAAGACAGGAGCGACCAATTAGCGTAATGTCTTAGTTATTAACTTATAGTGCCCTTACTAAGGAGCAATCCTTTCATTATCAATAAGGATACCCTTACTGTATTTTCCTCCTATATTCCCCAGGTACACTCCTAGACTCTTTAGCTCATCCTTGCCCAATCTAAGTAAGGATCATAAAAGTCCAAATTATATTCCCCCCAGCCTAGATGCCTCCCCCTTTTCCCACTTAAGCGGATTCCCTCGACCATCATAATCAGTAATGAGAGAAAACCTTGGTCTTGTTGCACCTTTACTCCCCCCTTCGAGACGGTCCTTAGATAACCCCCTTATCTATCAGGTAGGAGATCAATCCACATATCTCAACCTGGCATAGGAAGAACAGCGTCATGGTGACACACTACCGATTGTTTGTTGGCACGCTCTGAGATACCACCGGCGGATCGAGTACATATGGAGGCGGAGGTGGAAGGGCAGGCTGAGACGGTTGCGGATCTGCTGTCAGCTGTTGATGACGACGTGCCAAGGAAGAGGATGGTGAGGGATACGTCATGGGATAAGGTCGTGAAGAAGGCAGTTCAAATCGCGGAGGCGGAGCGCGATAATGTTGTTCGTATTTATAAGAGTAGTAAGCCATCTTTCCAGGGGATGGCGTGCGTTCACGGAAGTCTTCTTGATGCTGCCGTGGACGCGACCCTTCTGATTTTTCCTCCTCTTCCTCTTCTTTCTCTCGCTCTTCTCTTTCCTTTGTCAAATCAATTGGTCTTTCCGCTGTTTTTCCCAGTCGTCCACCTCTTCCCCTTCCTGCTCCAGACAAGCGAGGCATCGCTAAAGGTTTTACTAAAAGGGTTACCCAGATGCTTAGCTACTTAGTGATTAGGGGAATATCTAATCTCATAATGAATTTGAGGGGATCTCAAAATGACTCTGTAGAATGGGTTATCTGCCTAACAATCCTTGAGAGTTAAAAGGTATAATCATAACCAGAAAGAACTCGTCGAGACTTGTTAATGTCTATTATATATCGTATGCTCCCTCCTCAATAATCCAAAAAGTGACAGGTATCTGGTCAGTCACTGGAATCAAAACTTGTCGTGATGCTATACAGGGTATGTCAACTTTGTATTCGTCATGTCCCAAGGTAAGCCTCGTATTAGCAATCACGCTTATTCCTACTTCCTGACGAATACTTATATACTACTCTACCCCTTTTACTTGTCGTCTTGCTAGGGCTTCAATTAACCAGACCCAAGTCCGTTCACATAGGACCCCGGCACCCAACCGAAGGTCCCTGGCTACGGCGCCACCTGTCGCGCGCGGCAGTCTTGCGCCCTGCTGGGGAGCACTGAACCTCACGGTCGTGTCACACAGGATGTTTTGTTTAATAAGAATCAGTCACCACTCCAACCGTGCGCACGTGCTATACCTCTCACGACGCCCTGCAACAGGTCGGAACGTCGCGAGGTACAACTTAACTCTACCCGAGGGGTTGTCACCACCCTCAGGTAGGCGTATCCCTGCTGAGCTACCGGCCCATGTGCGAAGGCTTTTACATGCCTGAGTAGAGGTAGGTCGGCCGAGGGCGTTTGCTCGATCGCTGTAGCATAATATGGGGTATGCGCGATAAGACGCTTAGGACTGACCCGTCAGATATTCAGGTCGAACTTTGAGACGGTCGTCTATTTCCGCTTTTGTTCCAAAGACAAGTTTTCCTTATGACCATTATGTTCAAAGTATCAAAACAAAACCTTGTCACTATCAAAGGATATTCTACTTTACTCAACGTATGACTGATCATCAGATATCATAGGAGTTATATAAGACTGGTTATGAATATCGAGGCATTACACCACTGGGAACCCTTCTCACTTTCACAAGTGCTGAGTGTCCAGAACTCTTCAGCAGATCAGGTCCAGTTCAATCCCAAACTCACAAACAAAACAGACATGCACAACATAATGCAAAGACAGTTCACATGCCATGCACTAACGGAGTCAACCATCAACCATTGACCTTGTCCCTCACTTCTCAAACCATGTATGACAGCCTTGTCTTTCCTGAGACGTAAGCCCAGCCCCCTCACATTTCTACAAAGGACCCTTGAGAATGACTAGGACCATTTAGGCAGTGACCATAGGTGACAGTTTTAATGACCACAGGGTTTGACTTTAGAGGTGGGTATCAAGTCAAACGGGAAAAGTTGAATCGGTAACAACCGACCTGTTATCGAGAGATAACAGAAATTTTGGTCCTTTCTGTAGAACCTCTTCCTCGAAATGCAGTAGATAAACAAGGACCTGCACACACTCAGGTTAGCAAAGATTCAACACCCCCACTCGATTTTTCACATATTGATATTTAAGGGTCAAGCCCTTAGACATGGGTAGTGAGCTCTGGGATCGACACCCCAGGTCTAATCCCTAGCTTTACTCTCACAACCCTACCCTAAGTCGTTTGTCACTCTCTCCTTTCTCCCAAGGTGTCTCATGCCTGTGTCCTAAGTCGTCTTAAGGAAATTCATATTTCCCCTACTGTCAGTCCTTGCGTTTTCTCTCTTGGAGACAAACGCACTGTTTGGCGCTTGCGTAGATGAGACATAACTCATTCATCGTCGCGGTCTTCCATTCGAAAGCCATGGACAACTAAGGACTACACTGTGGTTCTTAAGTTTGTTTCTTTAGCGGTCCTATCTTCTTTCTTTGTTCCTTTTCCGGATATGTGAAGACCTTGCTCCGTAAGGAGCATTGTTCCTTCCTTTCTCTTCTGTTTGTGTTAACATACTCAAGTAGCAAGTCGATTCAGACATGAACCTCTTGCTACTTTATCAATACCAAGCAATCTGTTAATCTATCAGATAGTCGAGTAAGTCATACATGAGTATTTGATCCCCCTTGTATACATAAGATCTGTTCAGAGTAGCAGGACAACTCACATATGAGCATCCTCCCTACAACAAATAGTTGAGGCCACTACAGAAACACCCTACTACTTGTTTCATGTATCATTCTGAAAGATCTTAATGTCATCCATTTCCCAGAGGTCAATAACGGTCTGCGTGAATAATAGGCGACCCGCACAAGAGCCTTCTACTATCACGTGACAAAGTTCACTTCACGAGAGCATTAGGATAATCCTGACAAGGGTATGTTGTTGCCTTTCGGAAGTTGACTGTCCTGAGACCGGGTTAGTTTTGGACAAAAGACGAGTGTTTAGGGTATTTCTACTGGAGCACCCTTCTCTTAGGCTAATGTAGAATCAAGTGGGTAATAGACAGACCCCAACAGAGGCTCCTCTACTACCTTCCTTGGGTAATGTATAGTCCAGCCGTTAAACAAGTCATAGGATGACTCCTACAGAAGCCCCCGTACTACCGGTGTCGGGCGGCCAAATCCAGTCGGCCACCCGAAATGAAAGGAATTGGACCCTCAAACGAACGCCCAATCAAGATTTTTCTGATACTCTTGTTTGACCTGACCGGGAAAATTAGGGGTACCTAGAGCACCCCTAATTTTTTAGGTGCCGATCGTTGAGAGTAACCCTCAAAATTGACAAGAGGGACTACCGCGCTGACGCCCACCTCTTCTTAGCCCGCTCCGAGGTTATTCCCGAAATGGCTAGCCGCGGGACGCTAATATGGGAGTAGGCCTTGGCACGACTCTTCTACATCAGCCTATCGACGGGGAAATGCAGCCTCGAATTTTGTTAATTCCAATGACAGAATTAAAATTAAAAAGAAATAATTGAAAATAATAAGAGAAGGAAAAACAAAGGAATTTTCGCTATTTAATTGAATTCCCTCGGAATTCATTTTTGATAAAAATACGTTTATTTTTATTATTTTCAAAAATAGAATTAAGAAAAAATAATAATAATGAAAAATGAAAAAAACAACAACGATTATTTAATATTTGATAAAATTTTATTTGAGTCATTCGCGATCCGATTTATCCCGGTATTATTTACTTACCTCAATTCTGGCAATTCTTACAGTTTTCCGATTATTGCGGACCCTTATGAGATTTACCTGATGTATCTGAATCCTACTCTTATTGCCACTTGTGTGTTATGAGTGAGGGCGGGATGGATGCTCGGTGCGGTATTGCTGCTRGTGCTATTTTGGTTGTGCCGCTTAACTTTATCACTTCGGTATGGACACTGGATCGACTCCGACATGGCACTTTGGTTCGGGGCAGGTATGGCACAAGCCTTGGTGGTACTCGCGTGGTACATATTTGGCACCATTCTCTGGTCACKACGAYAKGATTGGGCTACGACATGTGTTACGCGGTTCTGTTACATTTGGTATGGTTCATTCACGGCACGGTATGATGTTACGCTGATTCGAGACGGGGTCAGCACGTGCACGGT
>BFEA01001394.1:6827-18737 GCA_003427395.1 Chara braunii
GAATTTCGTTTTTTATTTTTTAAAAATCTTAAACAAAGTCCAATTCCAAAATACAAAACATAGGATTGTAGGGTTTTCCAAGCCCTACACCCCTATATTTTTTTTTGTTTTTTAACGTATTTTAGGGGGAAAAAAAAATATTAAAAAAACATGCTGTGGACTTGGCCTCATGGGTCGTGGCCGCGACCGACTTTTTCCGCCGCATCGGTCGAAATGCCCGCGGCCTAGGCCGCGGGTGTCACACAGGTAGAGGCCATAGCCCCCTCCCCGAACGCTGAAATTTCAGACACGATCCGTGCGCACCATTTTGCACCATTGTCCCTAAAACATGCCACAAGAGATCTCAGTTCCAACCTGGGACTCCACCCCCACTTTCCTAAAATCCTTGGCACACCCCCTTTTTCGCACTTCCGGGGCCCCATCCCACTCCGATCAGGAAGTCGCGTTGGGCGTGAGGTTGGTATCGGAGCCGACACGTGGCGAGCTCATAAGAAAAGTAGGTAGATAAGTCGCACGTACAATCTGGCGAACAGAGGGCGGGTTAGACAGCGAAACGCGTCGCGACGCGATCCTATAGTACTTAGAAACCAATCGGTCGGACGGTCGGCCACCAATATGAACGCCAGTCAGATGCAAAATGTCAATGTACAACTAGGCGGGGCCCCTGTTCCCTCACCACCCATCCGAGTTCGTGCACCCATCGCTCCACCTGATTTGTATCTCTTCGACCCTGCACACCATCTAGCTGGGGCATGGTTAGCTACCTTACGTGCACAACAATATGACAACGACGAAGCACGGATCAACATCCCCGCTAGACAGGGAGGGGATGCGCATCACTGGTTTAACACTTACACCTGGATAGATCTCCYGACCTTTAAAAGGGACTCCTTGAACAGGTTAGACCRAGTTCWKAAACTCCTCGAATCTGTCACAGAATATCACTGTAGGTTTTATAGACTCTTTGCCAAATCCGAGAGGGAYGAAAAGGTTGGGAGGGATCTATTTATCGATGGGCTTCGTAGTCGGGCTTCGTAGTCAGGCGAAATTACGAAAGCAATTTTCCCCCATCAATCATACGATGCAACAGATTATGGACGGGGCATAAGAAATGGAACGAAAATTCRCCGCTAGMGTTCTAGAAAGTGAAGATTACGCAAAAGATGGAGACTCCTCRGAACTGGCCAGAGCGAAAGTCRAGCTGGCCCACTCCAGAACAAATTTAGGAATA
This sequence comes from Chara braunii, assembly GCA_003427395.1. Taxonomy (NCBI): domain Eukaryota; kingdom Viridiplantae; phylum Streptophyta; class Charophyceae; order Charales; family Characeae; genus Chara; species Chara braunii. The sequence continues at coordinate 8,059 of BFEA01001394.1, forward strand.
TGGGTTTTGTCTCCGGTACAGTCATTTACCTAGAGCAGGTTGCARCCAAGAAATCGATACCTGACACGGCTTCAGGACTACYRATTATGGCCACACCTGCTCCTCCACAGGAAGTCCCTGCATGGCCTAGCGAATCAAATGCGATACTAGAACTAACTCGAACACAAGTTAGCCTAATGCAAGAAAGTAAGAAGGAACAACGCGAGCACAATRCTSAGATTGAATCATTGATRAGATCGATGCGCCCCATTGCAGTCAGAGCAGCACCAATGATGCAAGGTGCAGCCCCCGCTCCAGCAGTGGGCACGACGGCAGCTAACGTAAGTGTTTGTTACACGTGTCATCAGCCCGGGCACATAGCCCGTCACTGTCCCCACCGACTCACGCAAACAAGAACCGCGCCAGCGGCTGCAGCACCGATTGCTAACGGACATGGGTGGGTGGCCACAATGGTAGAAGAAACCGACAGCAGTGTAAGCCCGTCGGGGGTCACGGAAAAAGTGGCGGAGCTCATCCCGCTCGATCAATACATATCGTTGGGATACCCAGGCCTTCGCATAATAGGTGTCATCCAACCTGCCCCCGACAACAACGAAGTCTCAGAATGGAGGCCCTCCCCGAGGGAAATGGAACCCTCGGGACCCTCATTCGTTACGGGAGAAATCGATGTGCTAGATATAGTTTGCGCCTTGGATCACCGCATCCCCTTGCCTATCGGACACCTGCTGACCATCTACGAACAGACTAATGACCAGATGCTACAACACTGCAAGGCAAACCGGAAGCGATTTACCTTCGCCAAATTGGCAGCCGCAAAAGGAAAAACTCTCGATAGAGACCCTCAGCCGGAGGAGCCAAGCACCTCTGAACCCGTCCGGATGGGCCTATTCGAAAAGACGATCACTTCCTACGGATCAAAGCCCTACTGTGGAAATCCGCGGAGTGCGACGTGGAAGTCTGCGGGAACTCCTACAGTGCGGTCCTTGATTCTGGAGCTGAGGTCCTCACCATCTCCCGACGGTTGGTCAAGGGGGCCGCCGACGGAAAGACGTGATTCCTCTCGCGAAGGGCAATCACTTCGTTTCCGCTGACGAAGGTAAGATCCGAATCGCAGGGAGGATGGCAAACGTCGCCTTCCGAATAGGTAAGGCCCACGCCTTGGGCTACGTAGTGGTCCTAAACGTAACCACGTACGATGTCCTCGTCGAATTACCAGCCCTCACAGCCTTGTGGGCCATGTTGGATTTTGAACGACAAGTAGTCATCCTCCACAACACTGGAGGAAGGCCGCACATCATTCCGATGTGCCTCACCCCTCGGACGACTTCGATGCCTGAGCTTTAACGACAGGAACCCGGCAAAATCCTGCGAATGATAAGGTGGAAAGAATCCACGGACGAATCTGACGTCGAACCCACACTATCATCATCCACCTCCGAGAGCGAGAAAGATGCAGATCCTCAAATTCTCGAGCTAACACGACAAAGAGTCTGCTACCCACTTCGACAGAAAGCGATGAAAACCTTTGTTTTCACAAGGGACRCGCAGCGAACCAGAGCACTGATCATGGGAGAACCGCTGGTTMAGATATCCCGGTTGACGGATTCTTGGGAACCCCCTCGAACCATATACGAGGCAACCACCCCATTGTTAWCYWGRTAYCGGGAYAAGCGGTCTTTCTGCGATATCTCAAGAATTCCTCCCGRCTCKTTACTCACTAGAGGAAAARAAATCCGACTTCTACAAGGAGGCGTCGARAACTGGACTCYGAAACCCCCTGGGCTGTACGACCTCACCCCGTTCGATATTGGACTAAAAGTYGAGGAGAAGGTTGTGGACCTCCGGGATATCGAAGATGGTATCACCCCGGAGGARCACGTGGCAATCAGGGAAGAGGAAGCTCYGATGGTTGCCATGATATTCTCCTGGCGTTYCGACCATTCCTTTATATCATCCCCASCTACGAAAAAGACTCATGCAACCAGGGCARAAYAACTACCRGTGGCGATATGAGACTGCCACTACGAACTGCATGTGCCGGACAAGATACACAAACTCATYGCAGACATTCTAGCCGAATATCAAGRGGHGATTAGTATAGAGGACACGGGCATAGGRCTATCTTGRGTCATACAGCAYGAGATCCAGACTGGMACCCACTCGCGATTCACTGTGAACCATATTGGTACTCGTTAGTYGAAAGATGAACCGCTCTGGAGCGGATCAGAGAATTTGAGGCCAATGGTTGGATCGAGCCCGCTACYGGACCRTTGTCCTTCCCYGTGGGTTTRGTCCSTAAAARGACCGGATCCATTCGCATTTGCATCCATTATCGAAAACTGAATGATATCACGATCAAAGATGTGTATCCCCTCCCGCGGATTGATGATTAAATGGATGCAATTGGGTGTGCTAACTACTTTAGCAAGTTCGACATCCGCCATGGGTTCCATCACATATTGGTGAAGGAAGAGGACCGTTTGAAAACGACATTCGTACTGTTCGAAGGAACGTGGCAATGGGTTCGATGTCCTATGGGCATTTGTAATGCTCCGGCTACGTTTCAAAGAGCGATGAACATGACCTTCCAGAATTTCGTTAACAAGACTCGACAGACAAAGGGAATGGTGAATTTTTGCGTTATCGTATAGATGGACGACATCCTGGTGCATTCGGAATCGTTTCATAGGCATGTGCAACATATCGAATGAACACATGGAGCGCTGCGAGATGCGGGCTTCAAAATTGCCCTGGAAAAGAGTGAGTTTTTCTTGTCGGAAATCTCGTTCCTAGGGTATGTCTTGACGCGAGGGCGCTCGCGGCCGTATTCGAGAAAGGTTGCAGCTGTCCAAGAGGCCCCCACGCCTACAACATTGAGGCAGGTCCGGGCCTTTCTGGGACTGGCCTCGTACTACCGACAATTTATCAAGGGTTTTGCTGCTATCGCACGACCTCTAACGAATCTTCTACGGAAGGACTCGGCACTGAATTGGGACGCGGAATGTCAGCAAACCTTTGTCACCTTGAAGGAAGCCTTGGCTATGGTGTCTATTTTGATCCAGCCCGACCCCTGAAAAGCAGTTCATACTCATTACGGACTGGCAGCCTGAAACAATCTCCGCTATTCTGGCTCAAAAGGGGAAAGACGGCCGCGAACACGTCATCGAGTATGCTTCCCGAACGGTACCGGACGAAAGAAGAAATAATTCGGCACCACAAGGAGAATGCTACGTGGTTGTCTGGGAATCCAGCACTTCCATCTGTATCTGGACGGGCAAAAGTTTCTCCTCGTTACGGATCATGAGCCCTTGCTGGCCCTCAAGAAGCTTACCAACTACACGGGCATGATTGGATGTTGGGCTGTGAGATTGCAAGAGTACGATTTTGACATCGTTCACCAAAAGACAGAAAAGCACGACAATGTTGACGCGCTGACACGATTACATCGGACCAACAAGGTGGCCAAGGGCGATGAGATTACACCGTGGAAGGAGCCAGAACCAAATGGCGAGCCCTCGTACGCACAGGTGGCCATCCTCAATCGACCCACTAAGAACTGATTGGCAGTCACAATGGCAACGGGGCATGAAGGTAATTCCGAAGACCCTCGGTCTCCCCCTTCGTCTTCGTGTCTTCTCTCCTTGCCCGATAAATTTTGTTATTTATGTGAATCAATTTCGAGAGTTTATTCGGTTTCTATGCGTCCTAGTGGGGAAGGGTAGGTCGAATGGGTAGATTGTCGGCACTGTGTCTCCAGGGCCCATGGTTCCTGCATTCAGTACCGAAACTCGGACAAAGCTTGGCTGTGTCCCTTGTGTTGATCCGACAAAATTCCTACGGAAGCTCGCTTTCTGGAAGCCACGTCGGAGGGTTTAGAAAAGCCCCGTAGGTTTAAAAGGGTCGAGGTATGGACAAATGTCGTCTTGATAGCCACAGTCGTCGGGAACCCCCTCCGAGACTTCACCAAGGAGGACCGTAGAAGGGCTAATGAGAGGGCACGGGCTATCAATGGAAAGACGGACGGTTGGAAAAACGAAAGATCGACGGTAGTGGGATTTGGATGGCCGTGCCCCATCCATTCGTAAGGAATGGCTGGGTTAAGTCGGCACACGAAGAGGCTGCAACTCACTTTGCCGTACGGATTACAGAGGCGGCAATTGACAAGAATGAATGGTATTGGTCCAATATTCGCGGCAATGTTAAATTCATTGTCCGAAATTGTCTGGTCTGCGCCGCTGACAAAGTGTCGATTCAGTCGCCTAAATCGATTGTGCTCACGGAAGTCCAACGACCGTTTCAAAGGGTTAGCATGGATACGGCGGATATCGTCGTGCCCCCTTGAGTGAATAGCTGTGAATATTCAATCCTCTTGGTGTTCATTGACCACGTTTCAAAATGGATCGAGGCCTACCCATGTCAGATTAGACAAACGGTGGAAATAGCGCTGTATGTCAACCATTTCCTCGGGATGCATCAGGGCATCGAGGAAATACTTACGGGCAATGAAGCGGAATTCCGAGGGGAGGTCCTGAGGAGTCTGGTCATACAGGGAGTCTCCATTCGTAATACTGCGCCGCATATGTCGCAACCGAACGGATTGGTCGAGAATGGGAACCGAGTAATTAAGACCGCATTACGGTGAAATATCGTCGCTAAAGATACTAGGCCTTTACATGATATCGTAGATCACATCCTGGCCATTCATCGGGGAACGCCTCACAAGTCCACCGGCCTAACCCCCTTCCAATTACGGACCAATAATATAGCCTGTGTAGCCCTCTCGAGCCTAAATGATGAAATCACCCTTCCGCGACGGGCCACTAGAGCAACGGTTAAGGAGAAGGCCCAACGCCATCTAGAGTTGATGGAAAGGGTCCTCCCCCGATTAGCCTGAAAGAGACAGCGGATGACGAAAATGGCCCACGGCAGACAGGTTTGGAGTTATGAGTCCCGAAATGGGAATGTTGAGCCTCGGCCCCAGTATAAATTAGGGGACATGGTGCAGGTGAGGAAATGTGCTCGCCAAGGCAAGCTAGCCCCAGGATTCATCGGGCGATTTCGCATGCTTTAGCTAGGTCCAGGCGGGGTGAACACGATACGGCTTGCACCGGAGGTGTCGGGRAGTAAATCTGCTCGTCCGATCATTCGACACGTGTCCTACCTTCGTCCTTTCCCCTCTTCCCTTTCTCCTCCATCGTCTTCATTGTCCCTCGGCCAAGACGAGGACGACGACTTTCTAGAATCCTCCTTCCCCTCTCAACCATCGTCTTCGACTCCACCTCCATCGCCACGAGTCTTTCGACGGAGCAAGTGATCAATGAGTGTTTGATAACCTCGAGGGGGCGTATACGCTGTATAGCGACGATCGGACTGGTGAAGCGACCTAGGTTGAGTCTCGACCTCCTTCGATTCGCCGCCTTCTTCAGCACCGCAGCCATCCAYGCAGCAACARAGTTCCGTTYTGTACACGCAAGGGYGATGCGTGTACTGGCCGAGATTGCGGCTTTCCAACGCCTGTCATCGCCCGGTGCCAGCCACGTATCCGTCATTGTTACCTTCACGGGTGATATCACAACGCTGCACTCGGCGATTCATGCGGACGTCTATCGGCACGATTCGACAATTGCGGGGCTCGGTCGAGGAGATCACAGCCACATGGGTCGAGTTGCTGGCTTAGCAGGGGGAAAGGATCGTGACCACAAACGATATAGACCTCCGCCTCCGCACCTCCAGCAGCACGCCGGAGATTCTTCTCCCGGAGCTTCTCCCCTTTGAGTGGCCCCAATGAACCGTCATCGTCTCTCCCTCTTCAACCTCCCGTCCGATCTCCCCACTCTCTGGCAATCTGTTTTTCAATCCCGCCCTCTCTTTCTGAATCCGGGAGCTTAACATGCCAATCTTGGACGAAGACAAGTGGACCAAGTGGTGGGACGCCTACGTAGAGCTCAACTTTTGTTTGGTATATGTCGTGTTYCATTGGGCGGAGCCAGCGCCAGAAGCCGAAGGGGGTGAGGTCGAGGACGACGAGGTGGAACTGTTGATCGTGAAAGCCTGGCGGACGAGTACGGAAGGAGAATTCTTGGAAGTACTATTCGGCAAGGTGGAGGAAGGCCACCTGGACGCAATCACGGAYGAGTTGTTGGTGTTTTTGGCGCAGCTAGTGAACGACTTGCCCCTCGATATTCTTTCGAGGTGCGACGAGAAGCCGAGGACAGACGTGCTCACTCGCACGCTTGCGCCCCATCTGGTGTGGTCCAGGTGTATGGAGCTGGACGGAGATAACTGCTTTTACCCGTCCCCGAGCCTCTATCTCGAGATTGACGTCACCGATCTCACACTGTGGGACCCCTTCATCAKGCGAGGGAACGCAATAGAAGCCAGTTAYGAAGAAGAAGAAGAAGAAGGAGAGGAGTCGGAGGAAGGAGAATCGTGCACTAATCAAGACGATCCCGACTRCATTGGGTCTGAGGAGGAGGAAGAGGGAAGAGGATCGAAGGAACCAAGCGTCCATCCCCCAYRAAGCAAGGAAGAGGAGGAGGCTGAAACTCCGCGAAGGCGAGAGAAAGCAAAGGGCAAGCGGCTGATCGRGGAATCTGAAGGGCCGCCACCACAGCTGCAGCTGGGCGATCCATCGTTGAATCCGGAGCCGCCACGCGAAGAATCCAATGGAGCCGCAACGGAGGGATCAGGAAGCTGACGCCGCAGAAGAAGTGAATCCCCGGCTCCGTCTTCTTCGCCATCATGAGCCACCCTCCGCCTTCATGGAAATACGGGCGATCGGGCTTCGTCCCCGGTCGTTATCCCGCCGTCCCCTTGACTTCCTCAAAACCCACCAGCTCCTGGGTCGACCCCCGTTCCCTGATGGATGGTGCATTGGGGCCTCTTCCTGCCCAGTCTCTTCCACCAGTTTTACGCCACCCGCCTTATCGTCACCGTTGTCCCGCATGCTACCACCCGTTCCTTCGTCGCCTTCTTCTCTCTCCATGTCCTTCTCTTCAGCGCGACCTGGTGGGAATATAATAATATAGAAGTTTATTGTATCATCTCAGGTACAATTCCCGCCTGTGAAAATTATGAGAGCTTCTGCGCTGCACCTCGCGCACCCTCTCCACTCTCTACCCTGGCTATCTCGCCTCTCTCCCTCATCAACGAGCTCACCCCCGATTCCCCCACATCCACCACACCATCCATTACACCCGTATCCCCACCAGCGACAGGGAGATTCGCCGCTTCATACCTCCCCTTCCACAAGTCCATCCACTACCTCCTGCATCCGTTATCAGATTACCATTCCCAAACAACGTTTTGGGTTGAGCGCACGCATGCCACGTTGGACGACTTCCACACTCAGATCCTATGCTAAGTGGCACGTGTCATCTCGGGGCCGATCGTCGGACCAACCGATCGGTGCCTCATGAGAGAGCAAGCAAGAGCTTGCTCAAGATTGGAACCCCCTAGGCATCACATATGTAACAAACTATTTTCTGTTATCGGGCAACTTTCTGCGCGAAGTCGCTTGAGGAAATACGACGGGTCGGATGGGTGAACTGTGGGAAGATGGGTCGGGCGGGCAACTTGCATGGATGTCCTCGTTTCTTTTCGTTTTCTGTTGGGAGTTGTTGGATCGGTGTCGGGAAAATCCCATGCCAACGGTTGGGTAGCCGCACCTTGGCGAGCGCGAGAAATTACTGTACCATAACTTTTTTCTTGTTCTGTTGTGAGCACTAGGAATTTTGGCGCGATCATCGTGCGGGAATATCATTTTTGAATTTTCAACTGATGTTGAGCCCCCACGGGCTCGCGAAATTGTTTTTCTTTTCTGCTTTTTCGAAATTTCCTTTTGCAATGAGAACTTAGGCTAGGAATTTAGGTACTTTGAATTTTGTTGCGCCACGCTTGCTCGCATCTTGCCACGCCGGAAACGGGGCTCTGACTGGATCGCGCCCTTACTCTTGTGTAACTGTCGTTTTTGGCGGGCGCAATTGTAACTGTCTTCCTTCTTGATTCCCTCGTGTTTGCCCGCCTTCTCCTTCTTCCTCGCCTTACATACTCTGTTTTAATTGGTCGGAGCGCCTGCATGACTGGATCGATGCGTGGAGTGTGGCTACGACCCCCAGGCCGCGGCTTGGCCATGCAAGACGTAGGCACTTCCTCTCTTCTCCTCTTGTCCACCTGGAGTTAATCCCGTACCTTTCGCGCAGGCATGCTATAAATTTTGCAAGCGTGATTAGTTTGCTCTCTAAGAATTTCAAGGTTAGCGCAATCAGTGAGGGTCGGCTAACGAGCAAGTTTGGAAGGTGAGTAAGTCCGAGAGTTGGGCGATCCGACGAGCTGGTGTCAGGTACGCGGGGTTGACGTGCGGGGCCGCGACGGACTGTGGCGCACGGGTGAACCTGACTTGCATGCTCGAACCAAGCGGGGTGACAACTCTATGTTGATGCGAAGCGGCGGACTGCCCGCATTGGGAGTGTGGAGCGGAGAAAGAGAGAGAGAGAGCATTTGAGGGTGTGAGATGAGGTTCTTTCTTTTGCTCGTCTATATAATTTTGGCTTCAGCTATGGCCGATTTTTGCGGCAGCCTTTTCGGACCTTTCCTTGTAAATCGCCTCAAATCCTCTCTGTCCCTTTTGACTCGTATGTATGCATGAACGAGTGTGAACTCTTCTTCATTAGTGATATTTTCGGATTCCCGATCYTGTTTTGYGATGCTTGTCTAATTCTATCATCCATCTGCATCTGATCGAAAGCACCGGCTATGGATGTTTKKKKTTTTTTTTATCGTCATAAGGCCACCAAGAACGCTGTGAGATGTTGATTGTCCTTTCCCCCTTTTTTTTCTCCTTTTGTCACGTGAATGGTATGGATATGAATGAAAGMTTTGGATCTCACCCTACATGGCATGGGTAGGATARATGCATGTAGGATACAATCGCTATCGCGACACAGGAAACCCGAGCTTGATTCACTGTCGCTCGTGCGCACCCTCACGCACGACCGCGATCTCGAAAAACCAAGTCGCGGTTTACGCGCGCGTTTGCATGAGCCGACCTCCAATTTATCAGAAGGATGCAGGAAGTTGAATTCATTAGCCGGATTTGGCCGAGGAAAGTCCCTTTTGGATCACCGATCGTGAAAGCCTGAGGGATCCGGAGTATCGCGAGTATTGGGATGACGAACAACTCAAACGACGGGGAAACTTGAGAAACCCGGAATTCCCCTGTCTGACAGAGAACGACCGAGTGTGCGCGGGGGATTTCCACTGGGCTATAACCCGCGACCCTAGGGGCCCCGACTACCCAGATACGGACAATACTCAATACTACATATCCCCGGGCTTCGTCATTATTACTACCAGTTTCYCTCCCTTTCACCTCCTCCTTCCATATCACCAGCTCACAGTGGTAMCATGGAATTCCATAACTCGCTATTGGCCCAGCCCACCGTGCGAGGATTGCCAGGAGTACCAGACACGCCAAGCTTCAGGATTTATCCGCCGAACTCGAACCGAAGMTGAGCAGCGATTGCACAKCCTCCGCTTACGGCCTGCCCCGCCGGATTCCGAAGCTTGTTAYGAGCGGCGCCGACAGCAGCACGACCGCCACGGTGTCCTATCAATCCACCAGACAAGGGACCAACGGTGGCGACGCCACTGGCAGAGGCCCTAGCCCACTGCCTGAAAGCTGAAACGCCAGATACGATCCGTGCGCACCATTTTGCACCATTGTCCCTAAACCTTGCCACAGGAGATCTCAGTTCCGACCTGGGACCCCACCCCCACTTTCCTAAAATCCTTGGCACACCCCCTTTTTCGCACTCTTGGGCCCCCATCCCACTCCGATCAGGAAGTCGCGTTGGGCTTGAGGTTTCGGCGTCACAGACCTGCAATGGGCTTTCGTGGAGGCCGCCACTGGTCACCTCTCCGCGAACTGCTACGTGTGGCGGCCGGCCCTAACACCGCGGCCCTGGCAGTAGGCCTGGCTTGTCCCGTAGTGCTGGCGAGTTCTCGCCGCGTGTGGTGTGAATTTCTGGTCCCAAGCTCCCGAGACACACATGTGGCGAAACGCTAGCGCCATTCCACCGCTCCGCCACCCACCACAGTCCAGTGTTGAGGCCGGGACGGTTACCACAACTTTTGTGGCGGCGGCGACCATATGGAACCATGCGTTGTTTTCCGCCACTATTTTCATGTTCTTGGCCTCGCCAGCACTTGCCACGATTCATGGCAGATGGCAAGTAGTGGAACAAGGCCCTAAACATGCTTACCTTGGTAGAGGAGCTACGGAAGCTGTGCTACCCGGGGAAAGTCATGGTGGCTGGGCGTAGGTGGACGTWACAAAGGGATAAAAATCCTTTCTGGGCGAGGTTGGGTGAGCTGGTTTGGAGTCTGGGTAAAAGACGGAAGGTGGCACCACCGCAGGGCATAAGGGGGATGTACTCKGATAGGGMGTCTGGCAGTAGGCCTGGCTTGTCCCGTAGTGCCGGCGAGCCCGTGTGGTGTGAATTTCGGGGATCTCACCACTGTGACACCACTCTCAAAATGTTAAAAAGGACCAGGTGCATCTGCCATGTTCTAGCGGTAAGTTCATTCCCATTTTGCACATTTCGAGCCTGGTGTGGCGATGGCCCTGGCCCCGCGTACATGTGGCGAAATGCCAGCACCGTTCCAGCACTTCGCCATCC
>BFEA01001397.1:15939-34648 GCA_003427395.1 Chara braunii
CCTTTGTCTCGTGTGTGGCAACTGTGTCCAATGAGTGTGAAGACGATGTTTGATGTATGCACATCTGCGTGAGTTGGTCCCCAGGACCCATGCATGAGTGTCAAAAGCCCTGTTAATTAAAACTCGAAACCGGGTTCAGCGTCCCATAAGGAAATAAATTCAAGTAATCTTCTCTAACTGGAAAAAAGAGCCCTTTTGGCTCCTCTCAACCCCTGACTACAGGTTGTCCGTTGTTGCCGTGGTACTGAAGAGCTTGTTTGCGCTCGCTGCACCATGTGCAACACCCTGAAAAAAATGCTCCCTTTTGTCTGTCCTTCCTGGATATAACCTGTCTTTTTTTGCAGCGTCTTTTCTCGGCTGAAGCCTGTGTACAAATGAGAGCATCTTTTACCTATGTTTTACTGCTCTTGCTAGGAATTCGAGCCAGTCTCATCCAGAGTTCTGTGCGTCTCGCCCTTGTCTGGCTTATGCTGATTCCATGTTGCTGTCCTTTGAGTTTCTTTCACTAACTGCGGCATTGGTATTTGATCTGTTCTCTTGAGGCCCTTCATCCCAGTGGTGGAGGACTAACCCCTTGCGGGCCTTGCCTTAAGTTTTTTTTCGCTTTAACTAGGGTCCCTTCTCTGTTCCATGATGTGGTACATCGCATCAATATGACAATACCGGATAACTCAATAAAAGAACTCAACCGAGTAGCCAGAAATTATCTATGGACAGGTAACCCCAACAAAGAAGGATGCATCTCCAAGATCGCATGGCATTATGTCACCAGGAAGCCGTTACAAGGGGGCCTAGGGATTATTTACCCGAAAAGCGAGACGAAGGCCCTTCAGGTCAAATGGATAGTCAAGCTCTTGATGAAGCCAGAGACGGCATGGAATAAACTGGCCCTAGACAGCATAAGAGCCTTGGCCCCGGTGACGTCGCCAGAGAACATGTCAGGACTGTTCTGGGTCATGAACAAGGGATGGAACATGAAAACGACCTGGAGAAGACCTAGAAGAGATCCCGAGGGGATCAGAACCAGAGGCCAGGCATCGTATTGGGCGGCTCTGATTCGGGTATGGAGGGAAATAATGCCAAAAAAGACCAACAGGCCGAAGTCCAAAGACGAGGTCTTGGGACAACCACTTTTCGGCAATGAGTGGCTGAAAGACGAAAGTGATGAGCCCCTGTTCTTAGATCACAAATGGCTATCATGGGTGAAGAACGGAATATGGAGGATTAGCCACCTATGGAATGAAGAAAAGAAAGAGTGGGTGACTGATCAGGACTTGAGCACGCGCTTAAAGGGCTGCCACAGACGAGGACCTAATCTCCAGTATGTCACCAATCTTGTCCCTCAGGGATGGAAGACATTTTGAGGGAAGCTTTGTCATGGAAGTGTGGAGAATGGGGGGTTAAAGTACAAGAGAACACATTGTCACGCACCTTCCAATTTTCACACTTACAACCGGGAACAACCACTAAAGCTGCTTTTACCTCCTTTCCAATTTCCCACTTTAAACAGGGTATGCCGGAGATACTAAACATGAATGTGGAAACGGTAGTTATGGATTTTTTCCTGTTCAGAAAAGTAAGGGTTTTAGGCTCATGGCCGAAGGCCATCTTCCGACCGGACACGGCGGTACACAATCTGGAATTTGACCCGGCAGAATGAATTTGGAAGCCAGATAAGAGGAAAAACATTTCAACGTTTACCCCCATTCAGAACTACACGGTCAGGATGGAATACAAGCTCTCGCTGAAAACTAAAGACCCAGAACCATACTTGCGGCGCATCGACGTGCGCTGCACCGCGCACACGCGCCGCACTGCGCACAGCGCACGACGCGCGCGCATGGGGTGGAGCGCACCCCGAAAATAAGGGGTCGAGAAAAAAAAAAAAAAAAGTTGGGGAGGGGTGTTTTAGACCCGAGTGGGATGTCGCGTCATAAACCACAAAAAAATATTAACAAAAAATTGAGGCCGCGCAGGGCCTCCGAAAAAAAAAAAGGGGGGAAGTTCGTTTTTTYGTTTGTGWGTGTGTGTGTGTGTGTGTGTTGTTTTGAGTGTGTGCATTTCATGCACGCCTAGGCAAGAAACCCTATGCCTGGTCAATTCTCCGATTTTTACATCGGCACACCCTTTAGCTTGGGAATCATCGCAAGTATGGCATCGGCTTTTGTCGTGGAAAAAAAACATCTACTCATGATCCAGTGTGTTAAGCGAATCATAGGTCAGGTCGCTGTTGCAAGCCGCGGTTGCGATAGGCCAGCAGGTGCTCCCTAGTGAATTTCCTGTGATCACTCGCTCATCGTCACTGTCGGGAGAGAGAGTTCACAATACCCTAACCCACCCTAGGCGCAGGGGATCACAGAGAGCTTATCGTGCAGTGTTATTAGGTGAGCTAGCCCCACCGATGAACCGAGACCGGCCCATGATCGCAAGGGCAGGGTTTTTTTGGGGTCTCGTGTTTTAGCTGCAATGTTCGTGCCCCACCGCATCTCGAAAGCTTTTCTTCAGGAGAGGGTCGATCGAGGTGCGAGTGGAATCTGGTATCCAGGGTTCGGAACGATCTATAATACTCGTAGGGCTCTTTAAATCCGGTCTCAAATACTCAGGAGAATGCATCATGCTGCAGTCCATGTCCCGTTTACAAACCTACGAAAGTGATCATATGCAGGTTCACACGTATGCATAGGGGGGCATTAATCACGCTACCTTTTTTCAGAGTGGAGGACAGAAAAAGGAGAAAAAGAGGGAAAAAAGGGGAAAAAAGGGGTGTGGAGAAAAACAGGAAGAAAGAAGAAAGAAAGTCGGAAGAAAGAAGGAGGAGGAGGGAGAAAAAGACGGGGGGGGGAAAAGAGAGAGTGAAAGGGAGAAGAAGAGGGCGGAGGGGGGGATGGTGGGCGAGATCATTTAAAAGGCACAAACGTTGCTATATCATTCATTCATTCGCCCCGATTAGCAAAAAGCAGAGAAGCACAAACCGAACGAGACGAGAAAATTGACGAAAGGATGTTTCTCGAGAAGCCGAGTTATATCTCAGAGGGCGAGAACCCATCTGCAAAAGTCATGCAGAGACTGATTCGCCCCGGATTTGCAAAGAAGGAGAAGGAGGGAGAAAAAAAGAGAGAAAAAAGAAAAAGAGGGGGGGAAAGAGAGAGAGAGAGAGAAGAAGAGGGCGGAGGGAGGAGAGGATGGTGAAAAGGCTGTGCATGGCTCCATGAGATCACTTAACATTCTCAACCGTTGCTATATCATTCATTAGTTCGCCCCGACTAGCAGAAAGCAGAGAAGCACAAACCAAACCAGCCGACTCATTAAGCTCGACGAAAAAAAGACGAAAGGATGTTTCTCGAAAAGCCGAGTCATATCTCAGGAGGCGAAAACTCATCCATAAAAACCATGTAGAGATCCTAGTTTGCCAGAGTACCATATCTGCTCTCTCCCATAGTGACGATGCTCCGTGATCCGCTAAGAAAAAACAACAAAGGGGAAGCGAAAACAAGGGGGCAAGAAAAGAAATCCTGTACCATGCTGCCTAGCCCTGATACCGCCCTTTCGGCGAGGCGGACTATTCAACAGATCCGCAGAGGGAGTGGCACCTTCCCTGAGGCCTTTCTGCCGCCTGCCACCAGCGGCTTCATCAGAGGGAGACCTTTTCCTTTGTCGTCGGAAAAGGGGAGGAGAATGGAAGGAAAGACTGTGAAAAGGGGTGTTACAAACACATGCGGACGAGGGTTTCCACACAGGGCAGCTCAGGGAAGAAGCTCGTGGTGCATGCAGAAGGTGTGAGGGGACGGGGTTGCGTGAAGGTTTGTCACAAGCTAACATATGTCGCAATCACCCCGCCCAACGCCAGTGTCATGAACAGCGAAGCATAGCCGATCGTGAGGTAGATCACCCCAGAGGCTAGCCTCACCGGTGCTAGTAGCACCTGTTCCGACTGGCAGGCCCATACTGCTATGCCGCAAATAACTGCATTCAGCAAGGTGGCCAAGACGAAGGTGATCCCGACAAAGGTTGTAAGTGCCTTGCTCAGGGGTGCTACCTGCTTGCTGGGGCGGAGGGGCTGCGATGGATCTTGCGCGTCTCCTGCCGGGAGGGGATCTTGCATGGAGTGCAAGTGCACGGGTTCCAGTGTGGTGGTGGCGGGAGGGGGGACGAGCGAGCAGGATGAAGTTTGCTTCGCAGACAGGGGAGGTGCATGCGCGTCTATATGAGAGCATCCTGCTGTAGAGCGGGGGGGCAGGGGGTCGAGAGGGCTCGGGTCAGGGAGGGATGCAATGAAGCAAAGGAGCGCAATGCAAGCTAGTAGGGGCAGATAGGCTATGAAAGCGCACGTGGACGCTGCGCATGCCCTCTGCATCTCATCGTGATCGACCATGCTGGCTGCGTGCTGCTGCTGCTGCTGCGTACAGGAAGCGCGCAGTTGGAGCTATACCACTTCTTCGCTGTCGGCTGGCTCCTCCAAGAGGTCAAGATCCACGAAGAAGTCCATTCCGATCGATCGCCGCTGCTGGTGCAAACCCTCCTGTTCGACTGGTCGAATGGGCTCACCGTCAACCCTACTCCCAAACACACCAAATCACCCTTCGATGCGTTCTGTCTGCGTCCCTTGCCCATTTAAACCAGCGATGGCCCTGCTGTGAAGCGCCGAGAACCTGTTCCGTCCGACCACTCGTCACATCGCTCCCCCGTCGCCCGCTTCTCGGCGCGCTGAAAGTATTGGCGCCAAAAAGATCGGCGCCGAAAACATCGATAGCCCATGTAAGCATCGAACTCCGTGTCCGACGCTTCTCCCCGCCTCGCCCCATCGAGCCGCTAACCATCCTACTCGATCGTGGCTCTCCATACGGTCGCGATACCATCCCGCTCTCCCACCCAAGCGCCTGTGTTCGATCCCCCCGGCTTCTCAAAGGATCCTCGCGCCTCGCTGCTTACCATGCGCGGGGTACCCCCCTCTTTTTCTCGCTCTCGATCGAAGTGACTAGGATGGACAATATTCGTCATCTTCTGAGAATCCTCGGCCGCCCAAGTGGCGATGGCTGCGTTCCTACTGGCTTCACCCCGAAGGCGGTTCCCCTGCGTCATCAGAAAAAAGAAAGCAAAAAGAAAGAAAAAAAGAAGAGAAAAGAAGGGGAAAAAAAGGAAAAAGAAAGAAAAAAAGAAAAAAAGGAGGGGAAAGGGTAACACCGACCGTAAAAGAACAGTCGGGGCGTATCGACAGGAAACGACAAAGACAGGGTGCAAAAAAACTACACGCGTGGTGAAGGGGACTCGCCCCTCTTGTGTTGTTTTCTGACTTGACCCTCGTTCTCTGGTCGTTTCGATTTTCCGAAACGAATGTATGCAAAGGCAGGGTGGTCACCCGCCCATTTGATGATACTCCGAATCTCCCTCAATCTCCGCAGGCTGGTTCGAGGAGGATCCGTTGCATGGGTGGGGGGGGGTGATGTTCGCTTATTAAGCAAAAAAAGAAGAAGAAGAAAAAAGAAAAAGAAAAAGGGAACAAAGGGGAAAAAAAACAGCAAACGGAAAAAAGAAAAAAGAAAAAAGAAAAAAAGAAAAAACGAAAAAACGAAAACCGAAACAGGAGACAAGCCTTTACGGGGCGTGTGTGTGTGTGTGTGTGTGTGTGCTGTCTCTTATACACATCTAGATGTGTATAAGAGACAGGTCCTATTCTCATCTACCTTTGTCTCGTGTGTGGCAACTGTGTCCAATGAGTGTGAAGACGATGTTTGATGTATGCACATCTGCGTGAGTTGGTCCCCAGGACCCATGCATGAGTGTCAAAAGCCCTGTTAATTAAAACTCGAAACCGGGTTCAGCGTCCCATAAGGAAATAAATTCAAGTAATCTTCTCTAACTGGAAAAAAGAGCCCTTTTGGCTCCTCTCAACCCCTGACTACAGGTTGTCCGTTGTTGCCGTGGTACTGAAGAGCTTGTTTGCGCTCGCTGCACCATGTGCAACACCCTGAAAAAAATGCTCCCTTTTGTCTGTCCTTCCTGGATATAACCTGTCTTTTTTTGCAGCGTCTTTTCTCGGCTGAAGCCTGTGTACAAATGAGAGCATCTTTTACCTATGTTTTACTGCTCTTGCTAGGAATTCGAGCCAGTCTCATCCAGAGTTCTGTGCGTCTCGCCCTTGTCTGGCTTATGCTGATTCCATGTTGCTGTCCTTTGAGTTTCTTTCACTAACTGCGGCATTGGTATTTGATCTGTTCTCTTGAGGCCCTTCATCCCAGTGGTGGAGGACTAACCCCTTGCGGGCCTTGCCTTAAGTTTTTTTTCGCTTTAACTAGGGTCCCTTCTCTGTTCCATGATGTGGTACATCGCATCAATATGACAATACCGGATAACTCAATAAAAGAACTCAACCGAGTAGCCAGAAATTATCTATGGACAGGTAACCCCAACAAAGAAGGATGCATCTCCAAGATCGCATGGCATTATGTCACCAGGAAGCCGTTACAAGGGGGCCTAGGGATTATTTACCCGAAAAGCGAGACGAAGGCCCTTCAGGTCAAATGGATAGTCAAGCTCTTGATGAAGCCAGAGACGGCATGGAATAAACTGGCCCTAGACAGCATAAGAGCCTTGGCCCCGGTGACGTCGCCAGAGAACATGTCAGGACTGTTCTGGGTCATGAACAAGGGATGGAACATGAAAACGACCTGGAGAAGACCTAGAAGAGATCCCGAGGGGATCAGAACCAGAGGCCAGGCATCGTATTGGGCGGCTCTGATTCGGGTATGGAGGGAAATAATGCCAAAAAAGACCAACAGGCCGAAGTCCAAAGACGAGGTCTTGGGACAACCACTTTTCGGCAATGAGTGGCTGAAAGACGAAAGTGATGAGCCCCTGTTCTTAGATCACAAATGGCTATCATGGGTGAAGAACGGAATATGGAGGATTAGCCACCTATGGAATGAAGAAAAGAAAGAGTGGGTGACTGATCAGNAGAGAGAGAGAGAGAGAGAGAGAGAGAGAGAGAGAGAGAGAGAGAGAGAGAGAGAACAAAATCAAATGAATCTACCGCTAGAACATGGAAATACATGCGCGCAGCACACTAGACGTGCGCAGCGCACTGCGCAGCACGCATTGCGCACCCAGATGTGCGGCGCGCGCCGGTGCGCGCGCACCCTGGGTCCGCGCACAGCACACTGCGCAGCGCACAGTGTCGGTGCGCCACAAGTATGCCCAGAACTGGTAATCAAAGCCTGCTGGGAAAAATTAATAGGCCAGGAAGCCAACAAAATCACACAGATCCTGTGGAAGAAATTCATGACAATCAGACCGATTAAAATCAGGAGCCTGCAATGGCTCATTACTTACGTAGCATTACCTGTCAACCAATGGCTTCATACGCACCGCTGCAGGAATGATCCCACTAGCTCAGATTTATGTTCTATCTGCACAGTAGGGGCACAAGAGGACATAATACACTGCTTAGTTCACTGCAGTGAAGCGACGGACTACTGGGCACGGGCCTCTGCTCTTTGGGATTCCCTTTTCCACAGCCCCTTCCCCGAACAGATCAAAAACCAAATCCTTCTCTGGACTAACATTCCCGACCAGCTCAAGAAGACGGAGAGGCTATGGTTTGGCCTGATAAGGAAGGTCACACTATGGGTCAT
This sequence comes from Chara braunii, assembly GCA_003427395.1. NCBI lineage: Eukaryota > Viridiplantae > Streptophyta > Charophyceae > Charales > Characeae > Chara > Chara braunii. Next base: position 23,568 of record BFEA01001397.1, read on the forward strand.
CTGGAAAGAGAGATGCTGCAGAACCATTGAAAGGCTATCTAACTCGAAAGAGAAGGTATGGGGGGAGACGAGAACGTTGCTGCAGGCAGAAATTCTGTGCAGATGGCGGAAACTAAAACAGTCGATGCCGGAGGATGCAGAACTGCAGGAAAAGGCCAAGAAGAAGTTCATAACACAATGGTTAGTGGATGGTAAGGTGGGGGAGTTAAGAAACGATCGATTACATTGGAAAGATTGGCACAACTCAGAGACAGGGAGGAGAGTACAGGCTGTTCATGTAACAGACGAGCACCTGAGCTGAAGGGAGAAAGGGACATCAAGGCCAGAAAGGAAGCCAAGGGGAGAGGCAAGAAGGACGAGGACTGGTGAAGGGAGGAGGGTTTCAGGTCTCCTCCAGACGGGGATGAATGAGATCCAAGACAAAGGAGCAGCAGATGAAGTAGCGATGCCATGGCTCTACAGGCTCCTCCCACCACAATGGAACCGGGGTTCGGACCCCCCCCCGCCGACTTTGGAACAGCAGGTCGTCTCGAGAATAAAAGGCGATAAGAGGAGGGTCAAGGGAGGGTTTAGGGTTTAGGGTTTTTGATCCCTGAGCATCTGTTGGTAAGACTGGCAGAACTCAAAGTCGGGAAGGGACTACCAGCGGCAAACAGACACAATACACTCTGACCAGATACCTACGAGGGCTGGACACGACTGGGGTCTATATCAGCGGAGAAACAGCCCAGAGACGGGCGGAGCCCTAAAGGCGAGGTTGGAGCAGGACTACAGTGAAAGAGAGGACAGTATATCAGTGAAGGAGAACAAGGGCCCTGAAAGACAGCGACAACCCTAGTCTAAGAGGGCCCTGAAGAGCCACAAGGGTCTTGGCAATGGTGACAAGACAAGGGATTAAGGTTTAAGGTTTTGGTGATGCTTAAGAGTAGGGGTAAGCAAGATGGGATAGGGGATATTGAGGTAAGGAAGGAAAAGTCGTAATGGACTCGTTAGCTGGATGAGGGGCGGTTTCCGTCTAGAAGGCTCGGAGTCATTTGACAGATCGGTTACCCAGGTCTGAAAGGAAGGAATGAAACACGGCAAGCTGACAGTTAATTCTCCACCACGGTGGAGTAATCGATGCGGCTCAGAAAGGTAAGGTAAGGACTGTAAGGTTAGGAAATTTAGGAAGGCCATAATGCTGAAGGGGCAGAAGGGTCGGAGAGGTTAGAGAACGTGCTCTTTCYAGATACTATAGCCATATCTGGCAGATTCGGGCAGCGGATCTGAGAGGGAAGAGAGAGGCATGGCAAGCTGACAGTCAATCCTCCACTAAGGTGGAGTAATCAATGCTGCTCAGGGGTCCTTCKGCCAGACGGAAGGAAGCGTGGAGTGTCATGATTGTAACGTTTATTCTGACTTGCCAGGGGAATAGGAACCGGACTGATGCTCCCCAGAATGGAAAGGAGCCAGGACCATAAGTGCAAGGAACCCGACTGTTCATCACTTGCTGGAGTGCATCAGATCACATGCTTATATACACTGATTTCACAGTTTGTCGAAGTCTCGCACAAAACCCAATAGAAGATGAATGAGAACCAGGAAGATCAACTCGAATATCAAACCCTGAATTAGAGAGAGAACATTGTGAGTTCAAACTTCAAAGTATATAGCGCTGAACAGAGATTACAAGTCTTCTTCGATCAACATGAGTTCCAAGCCTGGTGCTCATCAGCGCCAGCTGCCAGATGTCAACAACAGCGTTCAACAGGTAAGTGCCACCATAGCTTGCACTTCCCCCTCTCTCGTTTGCCTTCTTCTCTCGCTCCCTCTATGTCTATAGTCCTGGTCTACCCTCACTCATCATGCATGCACACTCCCTCTCACACGAGGATCTACTCTGAATGCTACTCACTGGTATCTCCTACTGACTATCCCTTCTAACATACTAACTAGCGCTGGCGCGGCTATGGCTGCCTTCCCCCTAGCCAGCACTCTCTTCCTTTCCACATAGCGCTGCTCTTCAGCCTAGCGCAGCTCACACACATCTAGCGCACAAGTGCCATGGCACTTCCACACTCTCATGCGAAGTGAGCATCCGTCCAAATGGGAGATTGGCCAGTCCTTTATAGTGCTGGACTGGTCTGGCGTGGCCTGCGTTCAGCCTCAAGTGTCCTTGGGACTCCTACCCAGTACCCGTTGTTGCAAAGTGTGTGTCCCAGTATCTTTTCCCATGGTCTGCTGCTGCTTTGGGCCATCGGGCCTGTCTTTTGGACTCCTGGTCTGAATCAGGACTGACTCGAGGGATTATGACTGAACTGGGACTGTAGCCTTTGACTTATTACCGAACAGACATGACTTTTCAGCAAGGAGACATGACCCTAACTCAGTCTTGAAAACTGTGTCTGATACCTGTTCATGCAGGACCTGTTTGTGACTGTTCGAAACGACTTTTCATTTCATTATGGATGCGACATATGCCTCAGGGAACTTTGTTTTTTGAGTTGCTGCTCGTGAATTTAAGTTCTGGCCGACAGGGACCCTCACTGTTGGGGTGTTCTTCTGGGGTCTAATTCGTAAAGACCCTTTTACTCTCGCCGGCAGGGTTGCCAGGCCGAACGTACGGAGGCCCCTAAGCTGACCCCCGAACATTCGGGCGTTCGGGTCCCCGTACGGGGCCCGAACCTGAAGGGGTCCGGACCCCGCAAAAAAATATTTTGGAACCTAAATAGTAAATATTAATAGTTTTTTCTGAATTTTTTTCTGTGCGTTCTTTGTGATGCAAGGTATCTGCCCCTGAATTTTGGAAGCCATTCTGTTCAGCCAAAAAAAAATGCAAAATCGGCAAAGATGGTGGTGTCAAAACTTGCTTGCCCACTCACTAATTTGTTTTTTCTCTCTTTTCACTTTTTGTTTTTCCTTTATTTCAGGGCATTAATTTTTATTTTAATTTTTAAAACTTTATTTGTAGGTTCTCTATTATGTAAGATACACATGTAAAAATTTTCATGGCATTTGTCACAGCCAAAATAAAATGAAAAATCGCCAAAGATGTCGGTGTCAAAAACGTGCTCGCCCACTCAATAATTTCATTCTCGTTTTATTTTTTCTAATTTTCATTATTATTATTTATTTATTGTATTTGATTTTTATTTCAAATTTGGTAAATAATTTGGATGTAATGTTGAGGCAAATGTTGTTCAGTTTATTCTTCTGCATAACATATATTTTTTTCACAACTTTTCAGATTTTTTGGATAGTTTTTTTTTTTTTTTTTTTTTGGGTTTGCGTTCGGCCAAACGGCCGAACACGTCGAGAGGGGGTGCCGAACGTTCGGGCGTTCGGGTTCGGGCGTTTGGCCCGTCCCGAACGACGGCAACCCTGCTCGCCGGCCTAATTTCGAAGTCCTCTGAGAAACCCTTATCTGTCCACAATAYTGAGACCTCTTCTTGCTCTTTCATAGTAAGATACTATGTTCGGTGCAGTTTCAATTAGCTCTTCCCTAGTAAACCAGCGGTCTTCACTTGGATCTTGATATGCGAATCTGACTTTATATTGCCGCTGAGGTCTACCTCTGCGTCCAGTCTGGATAGTACTTTCAGCAACGATCTTATCAACATCAAATTTTCCATCCATACTTGGAGGAATTGCAAACTCAAGGCCAGCGAACGAAGTGGGCGCTCGAACTCCGAAACTGCTTGCTGGAGGCAGCACCCGCATTTGTACTCGAGCAGACGCTTCGCGTCTGATCCATCGCCAGAGTGGAGCCAAAGGCGCAACGAGAAGCAGAGGCCTCTCTTATTTGACATGTTTCTAAGAGCAGGAGACTTTGTTTTATTTTCAATAGGCTTTCGTTTTTTTCTAATCAATTGTTGAATTGTTGTCAAAAGTGTCAAATCAAAAAAGTTGCAGCAAATCAGATAAGTTTAGATTTCTCATAACTCAAGTATGAATTGTCTAATAAGCGATTTATATTTATTGTCCTAATTACCAAATTGAGTATTCTATTTTATTAATTTAATTACAATTTTGGTTATTTATTATTATTTGTCATATAAATTATGTCAAATATTTGTCATATATAAATGATAAAATATGTAATATAATTACTTTGGAATTCAATAATCACTTAGTTATACTATTTCTTCTCAATTTCTCATTTTTCATTCGAGTCTTTGGAGTCTAATAAAGAAGGCCAACGAAACCACAYCGATGGAGTAGCTGTTGGATCTTCACCAACCAAGTCAACTATTCCATAAGATTTGGTTTCTAATGTTGACATAAATATATCCCGATCCATATCACGATATATAACCCATCCTGGTTTACCTGTTCTATTCATGTAGACTTTTGCTATACAATCTCTTAGTTTCAAGACTTCTTCGGGCACGAAGTGCAACCATCTAAACTCTATAAGCAACTTGTCAGAAATTGATCTTCGACTGGGAAATAGTTCGTTAGTTACACAAGGTAGGAGCTTTGACGCGTGAAACACCGGGTAGGTATGCAAGTGTGGAGGTATCTCCATAACAAGAGGGTCCATCCACATCTCCTGTCACATCCAATACTTGCCAGGGTCCTCTGTAGGCAGGTAACAGTTTCTGATATATGTTTTCTTCTGGGATAAATTCCTTCGATTTTACCCAAACCAGATCACTTACAGCAAACTAAGAAGGTCTCTTGTGTTTATTGGCCTGTTCGATCATTTGATGCTGCACTTTTATTATGTTTTCCTTTACCTTTTCTAAATCTTTCTGATATTGCACTGCGAACTCTCTGGTTCCTGGCGGAAGTTTATGGACTTTATCCGGGTTTAGACAGGCTATAGGTCTGCGAGGACTCACCCCAAATGTAACTCCATCGGAGTTCTGCAAGTAGACAAGTGCACAAAGTTATTATAGGCACTAGCAACTTTGGGCAAATGTTCATCCCAGTCAACCTGATCGGGACGAATGTACATACGTAGTGTTTGCTGCAAAATCTTATTCATTTGCTCAGTGTGCCCATTTGTCTCAAGGTATCGGCCTAATGACATTGTCAACTTAGAGCCATAGACACTCATTAGTTGTTGCCATTGTTCACTGGTGAACCGAGAGTCTCTGTCACTAACGATAGTCAAGGTATGTCCGTAGTCTTTCACCCAATGGTCAAAGAATTCCCAAATTACTAGGTCAGTTTTAGCTTCCGCCGGCAATGCTACAAAAATAACAAACTTGTTGAACCTATCAACAATTACCATAACTTGGTTTTTTCCATTCCTACTTTTCACCTTAGTGTCCATGAAATCTATGGACACAAAGTCTCCAGGACCTGTTGGGATAGGCAAGGGCTTCAATAGACCAAGGGGAGGCTATGTGGTGCTTTTGTTTCGTTGGCACACTTGACAGCCTTGCACATATGCAATACAATCAGGTTTCATTCGAGGCCAGGTGTAAGAACGCAAGAGATTAGCGTAGGTTTTTCTCTACCCGAAATGGCCTTCAGTATCATGGCGTTCCCCTAAGATCACACTTTTGTTCTCTTCGTTATTTGGAATACAAAGCATATCTTGCACATCAGTTTTTTCAAACAACAGTCCTTGCGTTACACGATAGTTAGGAAACTCTTGTGGCGCTTCTTGAATACACTGCAACATAGCGCCATAAACAAGATCAGTGGAATACGCATTTCTAATTTTATCTTGCATATCGGGCCTACATCTAAATATGTTACAATAGCACCGAAAAAGTCAGATTTTTGACTTAAAGCGTCAATAACAACATTGTACTTCCCCTTTACTGGCTTCATTTCAAAGTCATACTGATCAATTTCTGCAGCCCACCTTGTCAGCTTAGGTGTCTTCTGGGCTTGCGTTTTTAGCCAGCGAAATGTCTCATGATCTGAGTACACTTTGAAGTGGCGTCCTAGGAGATAGTGGCGCCAATGATCCAGAGCTTCTCGGAGAGCATACAACTCTCTTTCATATGTGGAAGCGGCGACTTTCTCACTAGGCAGTCGTCGGGACATAAACTTCACAGACCTGTATCCATTTCCATCATCTTGTTGGAGTACAGCGCCTATCCCGTACTGACTGGCGTCATTTGTGACCACAAAGGGCAAGGAAGGATCAACGACTTTCAGGACCGGATAGTTGATCAGACATTTCTTCAGACCCTTAAATGAGGACGTACAGTCCTGGTCCCACTTCCAAATTGTTTCTTTCTTTAATAGTCTGCGAAGGGGAGTAGCGATTATCTTGAAGTGTTTAACAAACTTACGATAATTGTTAGCCAACCCAAGGAATGACCGCAGTTTTGTCAAAGTGCGGGGGTTAGGCCAATCCCGAATGACTGCAATCTTTGCGTCTTCCAATTTGATTCCTTCTCCATCTAGCACATGCCCCAGATACAACACTTCATGTTTCGCCCATTCACACTTTTGGGGGTTTAACTTCAGCTTTGCCTCACGCAATTTATTAAGCATAAGTCGAAGGTGCTCACAATGTTCTTTCAAAGTCTTACTAAAAATCAAAATATCATCAAGATATATTACAACAAATTTATCGAGCCACTAACGAAAATGTTCATTCATTGTTCGTTGGCAGGTTGCAGGTGCATTAGTAAGACCAAAGGGCAACACAATGAATTCATAGTGCCCATACCTTGTTTGAAAGGCAGTCTTGTATTGGTCTATTGGTTGTTCCCTTTTGGTACCTTATAATTTGGTCAATAGGGAACAATGTGGTTGGGGTCACCACATTTAAGGCACTGGTCGGCAACTTTCCTATCTTGCCAGACTTTCTCCGTAATCCCCAACTTTTCCCAAGGTCCGCTTTCCGGCAAACCAGGATGGGGAAGATATGGTTTGTCCCAATTCCCATACCATGTGCCTCTTCCTCTTCCCCAAGTGGAGTTGAAACCTCGGCCACCTTGCGAGGGACCATTGCCCCTTCCACCCACGTAGTAGCTACCTTCGCCACCACCCCTCTGGGTGTTGGGTCCTCTTCCTCCACGTTCGCGGCCTCCTCTTCCTCGGCTACAGCCTCTTCCTTGTCGCCCTCCCCCGCGGGCTGCAATGGCCGCGTAGTCGCCCTCCTGAACTGCCGCACCGTTGGGTGCTCCCTCCAGACCATAGTTTATTTGGTCGTAGGAGAGAGTCTAGACACCTCCTTCTTCAAAGGTCAGAAGGAGGTTGTCTTTCCCAGGTATATTCCCTGAGATTGTGCGGTTCTGCCACTTCTTTCCCGCTTGCAGATCTTTCCAGTAATGGCAATAATTTGCTTCTGCCAGGAAGCCAGCATGATGTAGTGGGATCTTGCTGAACTTGTCATATGTCATCCTCTCTTCAGAATCTGAGTTGGGGTGATTCCATGTTCAGCGCACTGCAAGAGTTTATCCATGGTAGCCTTGAGCGCAGACACACTCTTCCATTTCATATCTACAATGTTAAGAATCAGCATTTCGGTTCTCCGGGCTAGATTTTTGTCCTCAAACCTTTCTCGAACAGCTTTAAAGAAGTCTTCAATTCACGTTTGCTGAGAGAATTCCACCATGGATTGACATCCTGCTTCTTTCTGCAAGGAGATTGCAAAACTCATGGCATATTCGGCCATACATGAACTGGCCATCATGACTCTGTCCCAATATGGTATGCACTGCCCATAGACATAAGATTCAACTGTCGCAATCCAATGCGATACACTTTCTTCCTTCTTGCCCGTGTAAGTCCACGACACTTTTACTTTAATCTTCCTTACTTCCCTTGTATCTTCTTGCTGCACTTCCTTCTTCTTCTTGTCTCCATCTCCACCATCTCCATCTCCGTCTCCTCCATCGCCTCCGCCGCCACCCACTAGTTTCTTTACTACGGCAGGGTTAGATAATCTTTTGCTTATTTGTTCATGTAATTTTTCTACACAGGTTATTATATGTTTATCCACTTCCTGTGAAGATCTCTGCAGGAAGGAGTTCCAGACGCCTTCGAATTCAAATTGGTGGTGTTCAACTTTCTGCACTTGCTTTGACAACGCAGTGAGCTGTTTGTTGGTGTGGAGGAGGGTACCGGTGAGGAGAGACAGTCGTTCATCGGCAACAACTTGTTTTTCCGTTTGCTCTTGCAGTTGCTGCTGAAACCTCTCCCCCCTTCAATCTTTTTTTTTCTTCAAATTCCTGCCGTTTTGCATCCACCATTTTATTATGTAGTTCTGCTTTCTTTTCTTGTAGCAAGATTTCTTTCTCCGCAGGATCTGGGGTTGAGGCCAATTTTGCGACAAAAATATCCCTCTCTTCCTCCGACTCAACAAACATTTCTGTCTTATAACCAAATTGGTCCAACCAGTTCATAACTTCCATCTCTATACTTATGCCACAAATTTCACTGGTCTCACCTCTTTCTGTCCGGCGTCTGTGCAATCTTCCACCATTCTCTGGTTCAACTTCTTCTTCTTCTTCTTCTTCTTCTTCAACCGCCTTCAGTTATTCCTGCAACTTTCTTTCTTTCTCCTTCATTTCTTTTTCTAGTTTTTCTCTTTCTTCTTTTATTTTCTTTACCTCTTCTTCTTTCTGTTTCTTTTTTAATTCTTTCTCGTTTTGTTTTTCTGCCATGCGGCGATCCACTTCTGCCTGTTCTGTCGCAGACAGCCCTTGCTTCGTCTTACCTGATCTCATCATCATATGGGAGGAGCACACCCTCCCGAAGCCAAGGGGGAAGAAGAGGTTGTACAGTGGCCCAAACAAAATGGAGAGGGCCACCATACCGAACATTGGATAGTCATCCATGATGGGGTACAACACAGGGGTAGCCTCCGTTGTCCCACCAAGCAGCTACCCGGAACCTAATCTACTTTTGAGTGGATGAGGTATTTTCTTTAAAAAGGCTGGATGTCGCTTCTAACGAAATTTTGATAATGTAGAGGATATATAACGTCTCCTTAATCAACATGCAAAGTAGGACTCTTTTTTTTTTCTTCTTCTTCTTCCTTTGTTTGCTGTCTGTTTAGTTACTTAGCTGGTCGATGCCTTCAATTGTCTGTCTGGTCACTTTCGTTAGAGAAGGGAGCTGGGAGATACTCAAACTTACTTCAAAATCAAATCCAAATAATCACGAGTTTCCCTGTTCTTGGCCACTTACACTCTAACGTGGCAGTACACAGTTCCCTGACTCAATCTTCCCTCCCTACCGATCAACAGACCAGATAGATAACACGAAGACCTAATGTTGAATCTCTAGACCTATCTGTCTAATCAGACCAGGCCACAGGTTTCGTCCAGACAGCAGCAGCGACCACCAGGAAGGAGGGGAAAGAGGTACACAACACACAGATTTGCAATCAATCGAGGTAAGTGGGGCAGGAGGTGCTTCTCTTCTTTGTAGCCGTTGATGAAGACTCCACGTTCGCTCCAATCGCTCCAATCGCAGGTAAGTCTTCTCCTCACTAGCCCCTTCTTCTTCGGCAAACTTCCCCCTCTATCCCAATCCAACACCTCTTCACCTCAACTCTCGCCAGCTATACTCAAGCCAGCTTATCCTTCTCGCCGGCCTTGATCATGCCAGCGCGTCCAGTGAGAGTAACAAGTTCTGCTCTGATACCAAATTGCAAGGAACCCGACTGTTCATCACTTGCTGGAGTGCATCAGATCACATGCTTATACACTGATTTCACAGTTTGCGAAGTCTCACACAAAACCCAATAGAAGATGAATGAGAACCAGGAAGAGCAACTCAAATATCAAACCCAGAATTAGAGAGAGAACATCGTGAGTTTGAAGTATATAGCGCTGAACAGAGATTACAAGTCTTCTTCGATCAACACGAGTTCCAAGCCTGGCGCTCATCAGCGCCAGCTGCCATATGTCAACAACAGCGCTCAACAGGTAAGTGTCACCATAGCTCACACTTCCCCCTCTCTCGTTTGCCTTCTTCTCTCTCTCTCCCTCTATGTCTGTAGTCCTGGTCTACCCTCGCTCATCATGCATGCACACTCCCTATCACACGAGGATCTACTCTGAATACTACTCGCTGGTATCTCCTACTGACTATCCCTTCTAACACACTAACTAGCGCTGGTGCGGCTATGGCTGCCTTCCCTCTAGCCAGCACTCTCTTCCTTTCCACATAGCGCTGCTCTTCAGCCTAGCGCAGCTCACACAAATCTAGCGCACAAGTGCCACGGCACCTCCATACTCTCATGCGGAGTGAGCATCCGTCCAAATGGTAGATTGGCCAGTCCTTTATAGTGCTGGACTGGTCTGGCGTGGCCTGCGTTCAGCCTCAAGTGTCCCTGGGACTCCTGCCCAGTACCCGTTGTTGCAAAGTGTGTGTCCCAGTATCTTTTCCCATGGTCTGCTGCTGCTTTGGGCCATCGGGACTGTCTTTTGGACTCCTGGTCTGAATCAGGACTGACTCGTGGGATGATGACTGAACTGGGACTGTAGCCTTTGACTTATTACCGAACAGACATGACTTTTCAGCAAGGAGACATGGCCTTAACTCAGTCTTGAAAACTGTGTCCGATACCTGTTCGTGCGGGACCTGTTTGTGACTGTTCGAAACGACTTTTCATTCCATTATGGATGTGGCATATGCCTCAGGGAACTTTGTCTTTTGAGTTGCTGCTCGTGAATTTAAGTTCTGGCCAACAGGGCCCCTCACTGTTGGGGTGTTCTTCAGGGGTCTAATTCGTAAAGGCCCTTTTATAAGGTCCTGTTATTGTTTAAAAAAAAAAAAAAAAAAAAGGGTCCCTTCTCTGGACTTCTGTGTGTGTTAAGGTATATTATGTCTCAGCATGTGGTTGAAAAGACTCCATCCTTCCGTTACGTGCATTCGGCTTTTATCTATTGTCTCCTGGCAGCATTTCTTCCAGATAATCCACAGCATCATTAGAACAATTACGAGTTGGGGACAGGTTTTTCTTTTTTTTCTCTAAGGTGTTTTATATTAACAAGCCGGTCCGCTGCGGCTACGCGCGCGGCATACCTCTTCCTGCCCCCCGTCTCTTGCCAGGTCTCAAGAAAGGGAGAGAGAGCACAATCATTCTCTCTCTCTCTCTCTCTCTCTCTCTCTCTCACACACACACACACACACACACACACACACACACACACACACACACACACACACACACA
>BFEA01001398.1:24778-36308 GCA_003427395.1 Chara braunii
CCCCCATTTTTTTTTTTTCGGTGCAAACATCCCCACGTGTTCCCCTCCACATCCGCCCCCCCGCCAGGTGCGCGCACTCATGTTTTGGTGTGCGTGCACGCCCGAAAACCGTTTGAGCGCTTTTGAGCGCGCACTGGGGGTCTTTAAGTGCACACTTAAGTGTTGCACTTAAGCGCGCTCAAACGGTTTCATAGTCTCCCAGTACTAAGAAAGCAGAGTACCCTGGGTCAAAACCCCGAGACTCTTCAAAAACCTCCCAGAAATAAACAGCGACCAGACCATTCGTCATAGAAACAATGTCTGGTCCTCAAAGTTCAAGCAGTTAATACCCCGAAGAAACAACAACCAGACCGTTCGTTTTAGAAACAATGTCTGGCTGTGGAGAAAATAAGTCAAATAAACGCAGTGACCAAGCCATTCGTCTATAGGCAAAACTGACGCCGCCATCACGCTCGCATTGGCCGACAACCCCTGTTCAACACTATACTTCGCTCGATTCTGTCGAGGATCGAGCGGAATAGTAATTTTTCGCTTTTGCCATATCTTCCTTCACACTACCTCCGCACACCACTTCTTCCTACTAACTCCTTTCTCACTAACTTTCATGCTCTTCTGACTCCGGATTCGGATTCGCCCATCCTCGAAACCCCTACTTTGCTTCTTTTCGCGTTTGATCCGGTCAAGAATCAAGCAGGTTACTTATTCCTCCTCTCGCCATATCTAAATACTCCTTTGCCATCTTCGTCCTCGTCTCTGTACGTACCTGGAGCGAATCTGTGTCCTGGTTCATTTGCACTTTTCTTTCCTTCCCTTACGACCCCGGCCGATTTCAAACTGCGCGCTAACCCAGACACTATAGAGGGTGTTGGTTAACATAGACAGTCGGACGATGGTCATAAAAGTGGAGATCCGCTACGAGGTGAGTAACAACCCACCTGCCGAATCAATCAACTCCGAAGCAGTCTGCGCCGAAGCGTGCAAACTATACTCGATCGTCGAGGCTGTTCTGATGTCGCGACGAGTAGGCGTGCACGGGGCCTGCTACAATGCCCGTAGCGTAGGCCCTGGTAAAGCCGGTCCTAGTGCAGATCTTGATGCCAATAGCGAATATTCAGATGGGAGAGTTGAAAGCCAAAGTGGAGAAGAGTTTCAAGTCAACGGCTGCAGGGGGTAGTTCCAGCCGCATACTCAGTACCTTTGCGGCCTCCCGCCGGTGCCCCGTGGCCCATTGCACCCAAGACACAGTTCACTACTTCACGTGTCCCAGCGGCACGCTCCTTCCCTGGCCACGGGCACCCAGGCCTACTATTTCTCCACGCGGCCCCCCACGGACATACTCACTCTCAGTCCCTCGTGATAGATCGTGGTTGGCGAACGGTGCACCCGTAGAGGGTTCTCGTCACTCAGGTTTCTTCCGCCTCGTGGCTAATCACCCACTGGCTCGCATGCACGTTGAACTCCTCGGTCCGCGTTTCAACAACTCATGGGCGCTTCAACTGGACTAACGTCCGTCGGTTCCGACACCGACTTCGAACCCGGCGCTGGAATAAATACCAGTCTCGAAAGAAAAACAAGGTAGAAATAAAAAAGGTTGGAAAACAAAAACAAAAGAAAAATTAAATAAAAATAAAACGGAAGAAGGAGGAGCTTCTAGCCCCGTTCAGTCCAACCCATCAAACCTACGGTCGGGACTGTTGACAAAAACCGAGGGGAATAACCTCGTCGGCCCACAACTCCATCGTCCTTCAGTGCACCGTTCCTTCGCTCCTTCTCTCTCCGTTTATCAGCCTCGATCACCGAATTCCCCCGAATGAAAGTCCAAGCGCGCGCACATCACGGTCAGGCGTACTAATCAAAAGAAAATATCATTTAATCCTAATTTAATCAAAAATAGAAGTAAAGGTAGAACTAAGCCGGCAACCGACCGACTTTACAATTATCAACAGGAAAAAAAAGATCACGCACGTCTTAAATTTATGCGCCCACACACACTCTACTTTCGATCAACCACTCAGTCAGCTTAATCGAAACACAGTCGCGCGATGTACTCAGACTTTAAACTAAACTTATTTTCTATCACTTGCAAAAACCAGGGCGGATACCCTTGTAAGGGTATTGGCATCGACACCAGTCTTAGAAATTTTCGATTATGATTCGGAACAGCAATGATAATGCAAATAATAAAATTAAATATAAATGTGTCATACATGTTTTAAGTTCGCCAATTTAGAAATTTGAGAACTACGATAAGATCAGCAGAGAATATGATCACCAAGCAATGCCAAAGAGAACAAATCAAGACTGATTGACTCAAGGCAAAGACAAGATGAATGAGGAAAGGTGAAAACTCATAATACTCTCCAGGAGTACATATGAATAGACCTGGCCAACACTCGTCAAGAGTCCTCGCTTTCCCTCATAGGTTTCTCAATCTCTCATTTGACCTTGAGTTTCTTGTGCCTTGAGCCATGTCAATTTACCCCTTGGGACTGTGGTCTAGTAATATAGTGCCACCAAAAGTTTGCGAGCTTTGAGTAGGTCTATCCAAAACCAAAGATTCTGAAGTCGACCATGGCACAATACTCCTCCCCTAGTGTAGGAAGGTATGGTCTAAGAGAAAAACCCTCGTCTGGGATGTTGGAACTCTGAAGGCTCAGTCACTGCCTCGTAGTCAATCTCGACTGGTGAGATATACCTTTTTGCGAGGTCGACCAATTCACCAAGTAAGAACCGTCAATGAGGTAAAAAGGGACCGGAGGTCTAGGGTAGTCATAGTATTGCTTTGGACCAAAGCTATGGATCAACTTTACATCCCCCTGAAGCATATGTGCTCTCTCCTCAATATAACGGGCTATTGTAACGTAGACTGAGTCAAAATGTTTGTGAGTCTCCTTCCGCTTCTTCACATAGATCCTGAAATCTTGAATTGTTCCTTCTGCGAACTCAGTGAGGACGACAAAGACTGATAGATCTTTGTGTTTGAAACCCACTGCATTGACATACTGATATTGGAAAGCATATTTGAGAGCGATGTGATTGAGGTTGGCCAAGACTGACTCATTGACTCGAAATGGCTGAATTGTACTCGTGTGAATAACAATTACTGTTGTGTTTTGACGGTGTCTCTGGTCTGATTAACTTTGTTTAATGATGTGGCCACTGATTATTTCACCTGCTGAGATTCTGATAATTCGATGTGTTTTTTATTGTGGTTTGTCTCTTAGCAAATACTTAAGTGCTCTATCGCTCATCTGATTCTTTAAATGATACACCGAAATTTGCCCTCAACGGTAGGTGGAAAGATCAACCTGTACTTAGGAGATGAATGTCAGAAAAGATTCACGGCTGGTTACAAACAATTCTCCTTGTTGCTTGATCAACAACTTTGAGTGTTGTGTAACTTCTCGTCTAGTCCGTGAAAGTAGAAGATATACTCAATACACTGTTGAATCTTCACTGACTTTAGGGCTTGCTCTCTCATTGACGTTATGTGGCACTGGATGTCTTCAACAACTTTCTCCTCCCAACCTTCCACTTTGTCTCGGTAGATAGTACAAGGCATCACTAAAGTGTTGTTGTTGTACATTATTTTTTTCTCACACTTAGCCAACAGGTAGTCTTTGATTCACTGATTGGGATGAAAGGTGCGAGCTTTTGCTTGTCTGGTTTCAAATGGAGTTCAAGATGTTGTTGATTCAGGCTATTTATTGCAATAGATTATTGGAATTTTGCAGTTGAGCCTTGCTACTAATTTTCTCAACTAATGACATGTTGCTCGCTCCTCAGCAGCCAACTCACTCCTGCAGCTTTCAACGTCTATTCACTGCAAAGTTTTCAGTAACCTACTAGTTATTGAAATTTTCAGTCTATTGCTTGTTACATGCCTTTTTACCAATAGGAATCAAGGTTGCCTGAAATTCATTCACATATGGCATGGATGCTACTAGAGCTGAGTTGGTCGTTGCTAATGGTTACGATTGGTATTTCCCGCTTGGTTTTCCACCAACGGTGGTCTGCTCTCCGTTCGGTAAACAATCTGCTGTTAAAGCTTTTAGTATCTGCTGAATACTTTAAACTCTCAATAATTATTTGTTGTTGAACTGAGTTTCCTAAAGAACTTCTTGTTGCAAAGTCCTCACAAACTGTTTCGTGTCAAACTCTCAACAAACTGTTTGATATATTTTGCTAATGTTGACCGAGGTTGCATAGAGTTACTCTACATATCATGGAGGAGTACTGCCATGCACCGCCCACGCCCGTATATGGTGCATAGTACTGAAGAGTTCCTCAACTGTTCATGTACAACGCATGGTCATTGTGTGGAAGCAGGCTGAAGTAGAATAGGATACAATTAATAATAACATGAATTGCAACCTGCTAGATATCGCTACCCACACAATAATGATATACAACGTTACACAGGCAATGAAAAACCTGCTTAATTGGTACATCAGATACCACTTGTAGTGAGCCCCACCCGATTGGAACGCGAAGTAGTGCTAGCAGTATACCCCGCTTGAATACTACACAGGGTGATATATACTACTCTTTGTCCTAATAATTCACGAGTTATCACTAGAGACATGACAAGCCCCTCACGAGTAATACACAACGTACCACAGGTGGCAAACCTTGCTCTAAAAGTGTCTAGAGTATCTGCTGGCACCGAAACTCATCCAATGAGTACCCATGATTTCCATGGTGACAGTCCACACCCTATTAATATACGGGACTCTGTCCCACACAGATCTCAGATGATAATTTAGTGCAATGTTGATCCAAGTAGCATATCGGGTACCATCCATTACAAATCTCATTCGTATACTAAGCAGGGTTATGCTCTCTCAACCTTATTTGTGTATGACTTCCAATGCGATGGCTTCCGATCATGCTTCCAGACACTAGTTTCTTTCACTTACAGCACAAGAAGAGGGTGACGATGGTTGGTCATTACTCATGCTTTACACTAGATGTAGTTGTGTACAATTCCTACTCGTGTACATCACACATGATTGTAGTGCTCTGAAATAGAACTTGAACTTGTATCCAATTTGAACAGACCAAGCAAAATCGACGGATGAATAAACCATGAGTGATTGCACTAAATAAACATGTAGTGTAGCTCCCGACTAATCTTTCTTTTCATTTACAAAATAGAGGAGGTTAGTCTCCGTCCAAAAGAAACTTGGCTAGGAGAGAGACGATCCTTTTCAGAACTAGAGTTCTCTTGCCCATTAGCAAAACTTTTGTCATGCAAAAAGAAATACATTCACTTTATCATAAGATTCACCACTCCCTCTCATTCTCCCCGAACTTCGCTCCCTTTACTTTCACGGAGAGGATAACGCAATCTAGCTCAACAGCTAGTGGTTCAGGGCTCAGACAACATGCCTTGTCAGAATAAGGTGCACAACAGAGCTCACCTATTCTAGCCAAAGCGAGCATCGCCGTTAAAACTCAGTCTGTAAGGGGGAGGAGGAGGATCTTTACATCACAAAGGGAACATTCTAGAGGAGAACAATTTCCTTTTGAGGAGAGAATCTTACTGATGAAAGAAAAATCTTAGTGCCTAGATGTGAAAAAAAATTGTATTTAATCTGTTTAGTTGGAAGTTCCCAAAACCCTGCCAATAGAAGCTCTGCAGAAAGAACGACGAGAGTGAGGGTTTGCACATCATATGGTCATAGCACTTGGATTGATGACGAAGCATCATTAAGGACAAATCTTCAGACTCACTAGTTCAACCACATACTCCAACTAATCATAATGAAAGCTCCCGTCCTGCAAAGTTACTGTTGTTTATGTCTGACTGAATTCGAGCACCCGTAAATCAAGCAAGATGGCGAAGCTGAGTTTATCAAAATCAATATGAGATGGCCAAGTCCCCAATAACCAGTATCATTAACTCGTTCATACACCATCACGGGACCTTAAGGCTGTTTGCACGAAGCAGATCACCAATTGAATAGATTTGGATGCACACTAGCTCCACCCTTAACAAGTGGCACTGACAACTTAGACAACAAACGTGTTATTCAGATAATAGCACGAGTGTAACTGGCCAGTGTCTGACCCATAGGGCCATAGTACCGTTTCAGGAGGTAGTGGTTCTTACACTCTGGTCGTGACTCCCTCGTAACAACCACTTGGTCAATGCTTCACGTAAGTTCATCATGGTATCCTATAACCTTTGCTACCATTTCGTGTTCATGAGAGCGGGTTAAAAATACCATTTTCTCTCAGTCATGCATAGAGCCCGCTCTAGCCTCTAATTTCCTCCCTGCTCAGCAAGTAAGTTTTCGCATGTTTTCTCTCATGCGTTCCTCTTATGAGAAACTTTAAACGTAATTGTGTCGTGAGGTCGAATTGGCAGTGAATGCCATCAACATATACTTACTAATATTGATAAGAGTTTGACTCGTGCGTATACATCACACATGGAAGTTACTCGTAAGTTTCATTACAACTCTTGTCCCATCCTACTAATAACTTTCAATATCCTCTGCACCCGTCTTGCTACCTCATAGGCTCTGCTCGATTTAACCTCTCCTCCTTATTGACAGGCGTGAGTAACAGAGTATAAGCGACAACAATAACACTCGTAATCCAATAGAAGTCAGGAGCTAATGAAGTTGACGTCAACCTGCGCTCGCATGCATAACACTTCAGAAGTGGAAGTCCAATCTCCCTTCTGGATGTGAAGTGACAGTACCTCGTCGGCCTATTCTCCCTCATCTCGTCATGACAAGAGCAAGGTTGACGGACACAAGCGACACAGGCTGAACGGAGGATTAGACAACATCATTCCGAGAGACCCCCGTCAGATAGCATAGTGACTCGAGCGAGAGGGATGACGTCAACAAAACCAGTCTCGTGTAGATCACCCAGCATTCTCACGTGGACTCGATAGTGAGCCTCTTCACTCCCTCATTACTTGAATCATACACTCACACTCACCTCCACTCGTATCCTTCTCGGTCTCAGCTGTCCCGCACACAGCAACGAGGCAGAACTGGTGGCATCAACGAGACACTTCGCAGTGGCTAGGACCCGGTTCGTCAGACAGTTCTCACTTGGCTACCCTATGAGTCTGCTCTTCGCCTCCCCTCTAGTTGGCACATAGTAGCTGAAGTGAGTGTCGACAGAGGGGTGGGGATGACACCGATCGCCTCACATGGCATTCGTTAAAACTGAGTCACTGTGGAGGCTTGAGTGATGTCATGTACTTTGCGTGCCTTGCTTACTCTCTCGTGCTCGACTCCAAACAGGAGTCTGACTTCTGTCTCTCTCTCTCTCTTGTGTACTGCTAGCACTTTTGCTTACAATGCGCCCACTCACTGACGATCGTGTCTTCTTCTCTAATTGAAGGGAGTACGCTAATAACACAGTCGACATCAACCATAAGACCGCATGTGGCAACTCTCAAGTTCGACCCCAGACATGTGTTCCTCCTTACCAGTTCTCGGTCACTCTTACACTCTTGTCTCACATTCTCGTAACTGTCCGTGCTAGCTCAGTGCCTTCGTCGACGTGAGTTCGCTTCCGGGCAGTCCTCTACAGGATTTGCTCGCGGGTGATTCCGTCGCCACTGCTCCAATCCATGCCAGGATAGATTAGTCGCGTCACTGGACTCAGACTCTGCCTCTAAGTCTCGATCCAGTAGCTGCTGCCCTCTCTCTGTCGTTCCGGTAGAGGTCTCGGTCTCATGGTATGAGATCATCACCTGGACCTCAGTTGTGACTCCGTCCCTCCTACATCTCCTCTTAGCCCTGTTCTTCACTTCTATGACAGCCGCGCAGCTTTTGGTCCGCCCTCATTTCTTCCTCGAGTCCCTTGTCCCTTCCACATTAATCTTCAATTTTGCCTCGTCGCCATCGTAATTTAGAATAGTAGTGATCAAGGGGCCTTCCCCCGATCTAGAGACCATCTCGTTAGAAGCCTCCAGCAATTCGACTTATAGCCGTGCAGCCCACTTCGGCAGGCCATAGCCGCTCACGTCTGAATACCCAAAGCCTAAAGTCGCTAGAAGCTCCTTGCTCCACTCACACACCACACGCAAAAGCTGGTTAGCTAAGCTCAAATAGTCGGGACCCAAGAGCCTTGATGTCTTGCACTTCTATCGCAACTCGCAAAATGCACTTGATCCGGGTTCAGATGATCGATAGGTCTGCATGGACACCATCCCATGTGCAACTCCATCGGAGTCTTGCATGTAGCCAGGTGAACAGAGGTGTTATAGGCACTAGCAACCTTAGGCAAATGCTCGTCCTTGTCAATCTGGACGGGACGTATGTACATACGCAACGTCTGCTGCAAAATCTTATTCATTTGCTCAGTCTGGTCCTTTGTCTCGGGGTGTCGACCTGACGACATAGGCAATTTAGAGCCATAGACGTTCATTATCTGCTGCCATTATTCACTCGTGAACCGCGAATCGCCGTCACTTACAATGGTTAAAGGATGTTCATAGTCTTTTACCCAGTGGTTAAAGAACTCCCGGATTACTAAATTTGTTCTTGCTTTCGCCGGTAACGCTACAAAGACAGCGTATTTACTAAACCTGACAACTATTACCATAACTTGCGTTTTCTTATTCCTACTCTTCACTTTGGTGTCCATACAGTCAATGGACACAGAGTCTCCCGGACCTGTTGGAATTGGCAAAGGTTTAAGTAGACCGAGGGGAGGTTGCGTGGTGCTCTTATTTCGTTGGCACACATGACAGCCCTGCACATAAGTAATGCAATCGGGTTTCATTCGAGGCCAGCTGTAGGGATGTGAGAGGTTCGCATACGCTTTCTTGCACCCGAAATGACCTTCAGTGTCATGACACTCCCCCAAGATCAAATTTTTAATCTCTTCCACTTTCGGAATACAAAGCCTATCCTACACATCGGTTTTTTTAAACAACAGTCCTTGTGTCACACGATAGTTAGAAAACTCTTGTGGCGCATCTTGCACATTCTTTCACATAGCGCCATATACAGGATCAGTAGGATACGCATTTCTTATCTTTTCTTGCATATCGGCAACTACATCCCGACATGTCACGATGGCACCGAAGTAGTCAGATCTTCGACTTAGTGCGTCGGTAACAACGTTATATTTCCCCTTGAATGACTTTAACTCAAAATCATATTGGTCAATCGCAGCGGCCCCTTCACAGATAGCTTAAGAAAGAAACGATCAGGAAGTGGGACTCAGACTGCATGTCTTCATTTAAGCGTATGAAGAAATGTTTGATTAATTATCTTGTATTGAAAGTTGTTGATCCTTCTTTGCCCTTTGTAGTCACAACCGACGCCAGTCAGTACGGGATAGGCGTTGTACTCCAACAGGACGATGGGAATGGTTACAGGCCTGTTGAGTTTTTGTCCCGACGACTGCCTAATGACAAGGTCGCCGCTTCCACACATAAGAGAGAGTTGTTTGCTCTTCGAGAAGCTTTGGATCATTGGCAACACTATCTCCTAGGACGCCACTTCAAAGTGTACTCAGATTATGAGACACTTCGTTGGCTTACAACCCAAGCCCGGATGACACCTAAACTAACTAGGTGGGCCACAATTATTGTGAAGTGTCTAACAAACTTTCGATAATAGTTAGCCAACCGAAGGAACGATCGCAACTCTGTCAGAGTGCGGGGGTTAGGCCAATCACGAATTGCTGTAATTTTCGAGTCTTCCGGTTTGATCCCATCACCATCAAGCACATGCCCCAAATATAGAACCTGACGCTTAGCCCACTCATACTTCTTGAAGTTCAATTTCAAATTCGTTTCTCGTAACTTATTTASCGCAAGTCGAAGGTGCTYACAATGTTTTTTCATATTTTTACTTAAAATCAAAATATCATMTAGATATATCATGACAAACTTATCAAACCATTCACGAAMATGCTCATTCATAGTTCTTTGAAAGGTTGCAGGGGCATTCGTAAGACCAAAGGGCAACACTATGAGCTCATAGTGCCCATACCTCGTACGAAAGGTTGTCTTATATTCAACTCTACCTTAATCTGATGGTAGTCGGACTTCGAATCAATTCCGTGAAGTATTTGCAACCCTGCACTCGATCCAACAAATCGTATATTCTCGGTAACGGTTCAACATTCTTTACTGTTATCTCATTAAGTTTTTTTTTAGTCTATGCACACACGTACCCCGCCAGCTTTCTTTGGTACAAATAACACTGGCSCACCATAGGGCGAGGAACTAGGTCTTATCCATCCCTTCTCCAACAGTTCATCAAGTTGGGTTCGCAGTTCATCCAATTCTTTAGGTGACATCTTATATATAGGCCCCTTAGGAATTTGACTTCCTGGAATTATACCAATGCGATGCTTGATGGGTCTCTCAACTACACCGCTTGGGGAATTTGCTACATTTGCGAATTCTTTCAAAATCTTTTCAACTTATGGGGATTGTGCCTCTTCTTTAGCTTCACCCTCTTTCACTGGGCGCACATATGTCACAAACACCATACAAGTTATATTTCTTTACATGGCGAGCGAACGTTGGGGCACTCGTACAACAGTGAGGCAAGCTGCTTTCTTTTCCTGACTCATGATACAGACAAATTTTCTTTTTCCCATCTTGCGGGCTAGGGAGCCAACACTCATGCGACCTCAATTTCACATCCGCATCAGCAACTTTACCCCAATCTGTACCAAGTAATACGTCAAAAGGCAGACTATCTTCCACCAAGAGAGTCAGAGAGTGGAGAACATGTTCCACCTTCCCCTCTGCCTCGAGCCGAAAGTATGTCTGTACCCCCTCGACATATCGATCCATCACAATCTCAGAACTATTAGCCAACTTACTTATTGTGGGTTCATCCAATCGCTTTACCTTAAGCCCAAGATGCAGTTTTTGTAATCCTTTCTTACTGATATAACTGCGTGTAGACCCACTGTCAATCATTACTCCTACTCTTACTTTATTAATCTCAAGATTTGCAAATATTAACTGTCCTTTCTGCTTCTTCATTTCAGTCCAGGCTCGGCGACGAGCGGCCAACTCATCACCCATACCGGCGAGGGATCCATCTAGAGAGGTGCATACGGTTACTACCTATGGACAGTGTACTAGATGGGGACTGTCTACCTCTTCAGTCTCTACCAGTGGAACCTTTGGCTGGGAGGATGTCTTTCTTTCTACATCCGAAGTTCCCGTAGAGGCAACTGAGATCTCTACTAGTTGTTCCCTTTTGCCACCTTATAGTCAGGGCAATAAGGAACGATGTAGTCGGGGTCCCATATTTTAGGCACTGGTAGGTAGTTTTTATGTCATGCCAAACCTTTTCTGTGATCCCCAATTTTTTCCAAGGCCCCCCTTTGGGCAAGCCTGGATGGGGTGGATATGGCTTATCCCAGTTACTATACCTAGTGCCTCTTCCTCTTCCCTAAGTAGAATTTGAACCACTGCCACCTTGCGAGGGACCATTGCCCCTTCTGTTACGGACTTCGCCAGGGCTCGATCCCTGGTCTATCTTTTGCTGTTTCGGCTGCATCCCGTTTTCGGCCTGGCACC
>BFEA01001404.1:0-16221 GCA_003427395.1 Chara braunii
CTCTCTCTCTCTCTCTCTCTCTCTCTCTCTCTCTCTCACACACACACACACACACACACACACACACACACACACACACACACACACACAGAGTGTCACACACATACATGGCTGAGTGGGTGTGTAGAGAGGGTTTTATGACTGTGTGAGAATTGTTTCTCAGACTTACCACCGTTCTTGTCAAGGGTTTGCACACACACACACACACACACACACAAACAAACACACACATCTGACACACATCCTACGTCGTCTGGCGCTGGTACTCCGCCCACGTGTCGCTTCGCGGTGCCGAAAAACCGAGTTTACCGACCACGCCGTGCTTTAGTTTCGCCGCCTGACCCATAATGTTTGTGCGAGGACCGACAAGTGTCGCGAGTGCGGACTTAGTATAAAATTGCGCGGATGCAGTACCCACACATACCAGTTCTCCATGGGGCCCTATGCGAATGTCCGCGATGACGGCGCGTTATGCGGCGTCCATACCCAAATGGCCTATTCGGAGCCATGGGGTAATTTTCGACACTCAGGCGTTGGCTGAGGCGCCCGCTAAGGGACGGTAACCCTTTAGCGGCGCAAACCCGGCCTGAGGGCCTTTCGTCTTCTGCACCCTGAGGTGCCCCAAAGGGTGCGGGGTAAGACGGCCCCAAAGGGAATGGGAGTGGTGGTGAGTTACCTGGCGCACCACCGACAACACGCTAACCCTTCCGCCCGGAACTCTATCGTTCCACCAAAATAAACTCCAACGAGGATAAAACAACTACCCTTAGCATCATCAAGAAATACATTGTCGGGATTAGCCCTATAGGGGCTACCCGGACGCACGCCTACTTAGATTATCTCCTCAGCCAAACGGGGGTAGTACAATCTTACTCAAACACAAGGGTCGTGGGTTGGTTCACTCTCACATCAGTTGTGTGGTTTGCCCATCTAAGTCCAACACACGATCACTCAACATAACTCAACTGAGACTCTCCATGCATACCTGCAATCATATCACAGAATCAAGCCAAGATCCACGCACTACACGGGGTCAACTCTAACCAACCTCTCCACTCATACCCTTCGCTTTGGCCATGCAAGCCCCAACCTTCTGGTCATTCAATAAAAGTCTGGGTGAAACCTTAACAAAACAGATAGAATCACCAGGGCTAAAGCCTTTTTAGGCTGAGTATTGAGGGTGAGTTGGGGTTCGAATAATCTCTTTGAATAATCTTTTTGAAGGAGTAGCCTGATCAGATCAGGCTTTCAAATCATAACACGACAACCTGCATCACAGTTTAGGTCAACGAAAGGTACTAATTATGCCTGTGTCAAGGGGAGAACATTTCCCCTAGTCGTACCTTAGCTTCTCTAGTGGTACCAAGTCGCGGAACACCTCCTCTAATCAAGACGAATGTGCTATGTAGCTCCTAACTGAAAAATATTATAACTCCCCAAATTTCACGAAATTTCGGCAGCACTTCCCGTAGGAAACGTGTCTTTTCAGAATTTCTAAGAGCCCAAAAATGAGTAACTCCTCCAGGTTTGTAAAAATTTCGGCAACGCTTCCCGTAGGAACAGGAGGCTATCAAGATTTATACAAAGCTGAAAAGATGAAAAGACAAAGCAACTATACTTGGGACTAACTTCTGACCTCTGCTTAAGGATTCAAACTCAATGACAGTCGGCATGACCTCTAGTTGATACCATGGGCTAGTACTGGGCCTAACTCCTAGTAGGGTCAGTCCTATCTTCACCCCAAGCTTTCCCTCCCAACATCCATCAAGTCTACCTATGGCTCCAACACTTGGCGAGCATCTAAAGCAGCTACCCTATCAAAAGACACCCCAAGTGAGAGCCCACAAGCATGCATACACAAACACCTCTCAAAGTCCCACATCAGTTCGTCCAAGTAGTTCGTTAGATCTTTCAGTTCTTCCCTCTGTAGACCCCCTCACTTATGGCATAGGATCAGACAAGGCCCTAACTTAAGGGTATGCCCAACCTGCCTAAGTAAACAAGTAAGAGTACGCACAACTGGGTTGCCCTAACTTAAGGGTATGCCCAACTCCAGATAAACTCTAGACATAAAACATATGACCAAACCGCCCTAACTTAAGGGTACGCCTGACTTTTGTTTAACCGACGACATGAAGCATAAGACTAGACTGCCCTAACTTAAGGGTATGTCTAATCAGCCTTACACAAAGTTACATAGGGCATAGGATTAGGCTGCCCCAACTTAGGGGTGTGCCTAACCTGCCTAAAACATGTACGAACAACGAATGGTCAGACCGCCCTAACTTAAGGGTACGTCCAACCTAYATCACATCAACGACAAAAGTCTATCACCAGGCCGCCCTAACTTAAGGGTACTCCTGACTGGCTTAAACAGTATAGTTACCTAGGGCAGAAACTGCCTGAACAAGTACAACGACGTATGACTAAGCCGCCCTAACTTAAGGGTACGCTTAGCCTCCATAACGACAATCATATGAGAACAATCATTGGTACTTACGCAAACTATATGTGTTTCTCTTTTGTTAGGCAGAGGATCAGACCTACCCAACTTAGGGAGACATCCATCTCTGCCTCGTGTTTAGAAGGGAAAATAAAACAAGTTTATACTAACTCGTTGTTCCTTTGTCTTATTACGAGCATATGACCGAGCCGCCCTAACTTAAGGGTACGCTCAGTGTGTCCTAGTTACCTTCATTATATTCTTCATATTTTTTTTTCTCCTCTTCTTGTGCTACCTGACTTACTAACTGGCTTTCCTAACTTAGGGTGCCCGGTCTGCCAGATGATATAGGTTCGTATAATACATATCAAGGTTGTATACTTTGGTTGGCCTTTATGTTAATGGCTTATGACTGAGCCGCCCTAACTTAAGGGTACGCTTAGCCTTATACCGGTGTCCCCCTCAGAAAAAACACACACAGAACTGAGTCCACGCAACTTAGAATGTTTTCAGTCCTGTTTTCAGCAACACATAAAAAAAACACCAGGATTCGGGGGCCTCCCAACTTAGGGTGCCCATCCTCCTGTTCAGAAACCCCAGAAAAAAACAGCGACTGGTCYGTCCAACTAAGGATAGGCCCAGCCCTCAAAGCCATACAAGMAGCCCAACAAACATAAACAAAACACAGCACTGAGCCCACATCAACTTAGAGGAGCCCAGCCTTGGGTTGACCCGGTTAAACGCATGCATCACACCTTCATCCCACCTTTCCCCCATTCCTTCTCGTCTGAATCCTCTCAAGTTAATCTGAACTCTCATACATAGTTGTTCATTTACTTTTTCGCAATGCATGTCCTGACACACATAACAAAACAAAAAGTAATAGCCGCACATAGTAGGTTCAGATACCCAGGGATACAAGATATGGGGAGGGATCACACGCGTCAAACGAGAACATACCTGAAGTTCCCTGCCTCCAGAACCCCGCCTGGGCTCCGACAGAGCTCCCGCGATCGGTGGGGCAACCTCCCACAGAGGCCTTGGCGTGGACCTACGGGTTTCAATCCCGCCTGCCGCCTTCCTCTCGTAGCCTCAGACTAGACTTAGACTGAGAAGGATAGAAGTAGGAATGTTCAGTCTCTCGAGATACAGGAGGGGTGCGCTCAACCTCACTATGAGAGCGCCTTGAAGTCTTGATTCTCCTGAGGCTGTCTCTTATACACATCTAGATGTGTATAAGAGACAGGCCAGAAAGCACCGGTGCTGATAACAGCACTACTGGCTCGGTCGCACTACAGGCCTAACTAACTGGTCAACAACAGCAGCAGCCCACCGCCGTAGGTCGAACAACAATGGTGTAATCTCTGGGCACAACGGTATACGCGTAGCAGCAACTGCCGCCTCAGTAACGCCACCTGCAGTAGTGTCGTATGGTAAAGGGCACAATCGAGGTGCACAGATCGGCTCAGCAGGTGCTCCGTACGTGCGCAGTCAACGCATAGCGCAGCACCTGTCTCTTATACACATCTAGATGTGTATAAGAGACAGGCAGTGGCTGTGCCAGTCAGACAGCAGCGACTGATTCCACAGCCCGTAAGCCCCAGCAGAAATTGCAGCAGTACGCAGCCGTAATTCAAACACAGCCCACCAGCACTGTAGCCACCCATGACCACCAATAGTGTACCGCCCGTAGCAACGGATCGTGCCCAACACACAGCTGTTGGCCCTTCCCTGCAGTCCGAAAAGCATAGCAGACTACCCAGCCTGCRTACCGTGGTGGCCGGTATCCACAATAGTAGCCCAATCACACAGCAACCTGCAAGGACGCTACGGTAGCCTACACATAGTCCACCGCCAATAGTAGTAGCGAGYGGCTGYCATTAATCAGCCTCCGCTTGGGCACAGCCTCAGCAACTGTGTGTGCTCAGTCAGCGGCAGCTGTTACCGTTCGGGCATAGATGCGGCAGCTCGCAACAGTCACCAATGGCCAGCAGCAGTCGGTGGCTGTAAACAGCAAAACCCAGTCCCTGTAGCAGTAGTTTGTACAGCCCCACAGTCCCTATCCCCGAAACCCACAGTCTACRGTAATCGGTAGGGCCTGTGGAAGCACTGCCGGTGCAGTTAGTGCCACAAGGCACAGCCAGAAAGCACCGGTGCTGATAACAGCACTACTGGCTCGGTCGCACTACAGGCCTAACTAACTGGTCAACAACAGCAGCAGCCCACCGCCGTAGGTCGAACAACAATGGTGTAATCTCTGGGCACAACGGTATACGCGTAGCAGCAACTGCCGCCTCAGTAACGCCACCTGCAGTAGTGTCGTATGGTAAAGGGCACAATCGAGGTGCACAGATCGGCTCAGCAGGTGCTCCGTACGTGCGCAGTCAASGCATAGMRCAGCACTGGTTTATACATAGCAACCCGCCGATCAGTAAGACAACAGACCTGCAAAAAAACAACAGTAAGGGTTGGCCGTGGTCACCGGTGGCTGTGGCTGTAGTAAGTCAAATCAGCAACTTCAAGCGGACCCTGCCAACTGCGAAATCCAGCACCTGGGTGATGGACTCAAAGCCCCGCTCCGCATTCCGTTTTACGAAGGCCGCCCACCATTAGTAATCAGGGGCTGAAACTGAGAGATAACGTAATGAGCATCTTAAACTGCAATAACAGATAGAAAACTATCAGGTGCCCATTAGGCCGAATGCCCCAGCGCAGTACTGTCGAAGAATCAAGGTAACGGACTTAAATTGTCAGAAGAAAAAAAAATGCGTGTGCTCCCCTGGGGCGAGGTCCCATTAGCAGTCGGATAGGAGTGTGCCCGATCCAGTGTGACAAGTTCATTACGAGTTTCTGGGCTGAGAAAACAGGAAAAAGGCCAAAAAAAAAAGAAGAAACAGAGACCTCCCACCGGAAATCACAGCAGTGTGCTTCCCAGCCATCAGATCACAAATGATCTGATGGTGGTGGTTGCAAAACCAGTGAACAAAGTAACGGCCACATTTTCTGGAATAAACTTGACTTCTGACAGAAGTGATCCTGACACCCTCCATATGCTCCCTGATTGAAGGAGGGCTCCACCCAATGAGATAATTGCACAACAGCAAGTAAAATGCTGAAAATCTTCTATCCAGTGGGCTAAGGCCGACCCCAACCTCGTTTGGGGTTGGCCACAGTCCCAACCGATTGAAAAGATTCGGCGGGAAGCTGTCTTTGCACGGGCATGCCCAGTGTTAAGGAGAGGAGGAGGGGAACGAAGATCTCCTTATTTTTTCGGGTAATACATGTAAAATACTGACGGTGGGATCACCAGTAGTGCACGGCAGGATTTGGGTCACTCAACTGCCCCACAATCTCGTTTCTATCCTATCCCGTTGCTAGTGGGACCTCGCCCCTGCATGATCGAAGTCTATGTTTTTTTTCTTTTCTTTTTTTTTTCTTTTTTCTTTATCAGTCCCTAGCACCCAGGGTGCGGTCACACAGCTGTTTCATCCCAGCCGAAAAGTGGCGGATCAGCCTGCTGCTGTGGTCAGTGGCAACAGGAGTGCGGGCAAGTGCCGAGCGTGCCATCCACCGTTGTACCCAAGTGAGGGCTGGCGTAAACCACGGCAGGCAGATCTCTCTCTTGCTTTCCAGATGCACTTGGCTGCCTGCTGTCTTCAAGCTCGGGCCTGCAACTCAACAATTTCCTGTGCCCTTTAACTGCGTAGTCTGCCATGTGCAAAGGTGAGGAAGCCTCCCGTTATGACAAAGAAATATACAGTGTGTTTCAGTCAGGTGTATATGCTACTTTCATCACAGGGGTGAGCTATACAGACTGAATCTCCTGATAGAATACGGAACTGTACGCCGCTGCCCAGTCAAGCGCACAGAAAGATAGAGAAGTTCCTCGCTCTCCCCTCCTACTCACCGTCTCTTTTCACCCCTTACCTCGGTGTATCTAGCCACGACCCCGGCCGGTCACATGCGAATATGACAAGTGGTAATGCACTATAATTAACCACAAKACAGAGCAGTSCTATACTCTTAGCTAAGGAGCTCACCCACGGTGCATGACAATGATGCCTGCGACTGACATGGGAGCACATGGCCCCGACTTCCTCACCAGCCTGGGAAAGAGCGACCCCGGTGGACGGACGCTGGTGTCGAAGATCGCCTTGAAGTGGGTGTTACTCTACCCCGCTGTGCCAACACAAGATTGAATCTGCCGCACGAATGCAGGCAAACCCGTTGCCCTTGATGCAAGTACCAAAAACAGGCATACGGGAGAGGAGAGAACAACAACCACAAAAAAAGAACTGAAACGAACCTTCYACTAGGACGCTGGGGGGTGCGTTGCCTTTCCAACCTTCTCTCTCCCGAGGTTATCTCCACCCGCTACGGCCCGGCCAGGCCACCCAATCCGACACAGCCTGCCGCATCCGCTCGTGCRCGTAAGTCCAACTCTCTCTCTCTCTCTCTCTCTCTCTCTCTCTCTCTCTCTCTCTCTCTCTCTCTGTGCTGCTGGTTGGTGCCTTGGCCACAGCCCCGGCCTGATTCATTCGACAGAGCGGAGTGAGACGTTACTACGGGGCCGATGACGCCGACCTCTTCAAGCAGCCGCACGCCGGAATTGACCCCCGCAGCTTGGGGAGCATAACCATGACCTGGATCGTGCCTCGTGTGAGTATGAGTAGCTAGGTAAGCGTGATCATGATCTCGCTCGCTTCCWCGCGYTCCCTCCCTTCTCACTTCACCGAGCTCTCCTCCCCTCACTACTTTCCCGCCTTGTCTCCATAGCAGCCGCGCAGCCCATACCGTTGATGCCGCTCAGCCCGTCAATCCAACACTGAATCTGCCCTTACCATTGGTTTCGCCCTGCCCAAAGCCCTCAGGTTCGACCTTTGATTCGCTCGATTCCGTTCAGGAACGAGCGAGCTAGACTCCTTTCAATTCTCCACTCCCCCTCTCTTTTGAACGTACCTGGCGCAAGACTGTGTCCAGGTTCATTCTTCTTTTCTTTCCTTGCTGTTGTCTCAACAGCTTCCCCTCTCGTAGTGCAGCGTTCCTCTGCGCTATCTTCCCTCTCCCTAATCCTTCCTCCTCCTCCTTCGATACTACCACCTTTCCACCAGCATGAGTTGTCTCCACCTTCGTCCGATGCTGCCCTTGCAGCGCTCAGCAACCCCCTCCGCCGCGGGGAACGCGCAGCAACGGCAACTTTCCGTGTAGTCACACCTAGCAACAATGCCGGGCGGCCCTCCCCTTGTTTTATAAGCGTCACCCACGCGCAGGGGCCATGCTAAATTCCTCTGTATCGTTCCAATTTTAACGGATGTCCCGAAGGACCACGGCCGAATGGCCGTAGAATACTAGTGTTAGTTTCCAGAATGATTGGCCCGACCTGGCACACCCGCTTGTTCAGATCCGACGTGGGCCGGGTATACCCACAGGACTGGGCTCATGGGCCACGACAGATTCCGAGGACAGGTGCCAGCCCTGTCCCAAAAATAAAAAATAGGAAAAATAAAAAAGGGAAAACCAAGAAAAAGTGATAATAAAAACTCCAAGCCACAAAAAAAAAAAACACGAATGGGGGGGGAGAGGACCGTGGTGCTTGGTCCTTCCTCAYGGGCCCGCGGCTGCCTTCCCTCAGCAAAACCAAAGGGGATAGTCCACCCTCAGCAAAACCAAAGGGGATAGTCCCACAGGACCCTCAACCCCTCACTTTGCTCCAAGTTTGCTCCTCTGCTGCTCGTTGCTGGSTGCTAGCCTCAATCCCARGACCCACCTAGTGAGAGTTCARTGACATAACCTATAAGACTAAGCCCCAGCTTAGTAYCAGCAGGCGCAGCCCTACTCATAAAGAGTAAGGGCAGCCTGTCCACGCCTGCCACCGTATCTCAAGTCGTTTTTCCTACGTACGGCCTGCGTYCTYGGTCCCCTAAGGCCGCACTTGGCAACTCTGAACGCGTAGCCCCGCCGGCTCACCCCACGCGCCGGCTCAACTACGACAGGGCGGTGTGTCCGGCTCCTCCCGGCTGGTTACGACGCCCATTTTTCGCCTCTCCGCCGAAAAMCCCCGCTCGMTACCCTTTTTAGTGTCGCCCTTCCTTGGCCTCACTGGTAACTCCTACCATCGATAGTGCAAGGTCAGTCTGCTGCCTACAACTTGGCACGGCATAGCCCCGAAATCGCCGGTTTTCAATAGGTCGGGCGGCGCCCTCCGCTGGTCATAGTCCTACCAAGTCAATACTATGCCGTCCGAGATCTTGCCTATGCGTGCGAGGCTACGCCCACCTCTGAAACTCTAGTGTGACACTCATTCGTCCTGCCGATGTCCCACGGCCTTCTATGACCCAGACTTGGTCAGGCTAACGCGCGCCCACAAAGTGCACGCCCACAC
This sequence comes from Chara braunii, assembly GCA_003427395.1. NCBI lineage: Eukaryota > Viridiplantae > Streptophyta > Charophyceae > Charales > Characeae > Chara > Chara braunii. The sequence goes on from BFEA01001404.1 coordinate 8,826, forward strand.
ACTCTCTAATCAATACAAGCGGGGCGCGCCCTCAGACATCATCAGGCGCGCTCTTCCTGCGAGCTGCAAATACGAGCCCAAATACCCTTGTAAGGGTATTCGGGCCGACAGCGCTAGCTTACCCTGGCAAGCACATTTTCTTACCTTCATGATATCCCGTAATTTGTATTGGGGTCGTGGACCTACGTTCCCGTCCCGGGCCTCGTAGCTTCGGACCTGTCGGCCATGGACCAACTCGGTCATTTTCTGGCGTTTTCGGGCTAGCTTGGGCAGGGACTGTTCCATCAACTCTAAGTGTCGTTTGGCCTTGTCCCGAGTTGTGGCCCTGGTGGGCCGTCGGTTCAGCGTGGATTCATCAGGGAGGCTTGGTATCGAAATTTTGTAATCTACCCTCCATCCATCGATAGTCCCGAGCCCTTTCGTTAGCCCTCCTCCGATCTTCCTTGGTGAACTCCTGGAGGGGGTTGCCAACTAGGGTGGCAATCAAGGCGATATCAGTCCATACTTCGACCCTTCTAAATTTTCGGGTCTTTTCCAACCCTTCCGACGTGGCATCCAAAAAGCGAGCCTCGGGAGGGATCTTGTCTGTCCGACACAGGGGACATAGCCATGACTTACTGTCATTTCGATACTGCATGCACGAGCCATGGGCTCGTGCGACACACTGTCGACAATCTATCCATTCCGCATACCCTTCTCCCTTAGGACGCATGGAGACTGAGTACACGCGGGAAATTGCTTCGCAAAAATAACAAAATTTATCAGACAGGGAGAGGAGAGATGAGGAGGAGAGGGGAGAGAGAGGAGTAGTGGGGTTACCTCCGTCACCCATCGCCTCCGGTCTGCTTTTTGCCACGTGGGAGAACTGCCACTTGTCCGTACTTGGGCCCGTTCGCCGGTTCTGACTCCTTCCACGGTGTGATTTCCTCGCCCTTGGGTACTCTAGGGGGTCGATGCAGACGTGTCAGTCTGTTCTCGTTGCCGTGTCTCTCTGTGTTCCGATGGATGATGTSGAAGTCGTACTCCTGAAGTCGCACCGCCCAACGTCCACTCATACCCGTGTAATTAGTGAGTTTCTTCAAGGCCAGCAAAGGCTTGTGATCCGTCACGAGGCGAAACTTCTATCTGTAGAGATATGGATGGAAGTGTTCGATTCCCCAGACTACTGCATAGCATTCACCTTGGGGCGCTGAGTCATTCCGCCGTTCGCCTGGTACCGTTTGCGATGCGTATTCGGTGACAAGCTCGCGGCCATCGTTTCCCTTCTGCGCTAGAATAGCGGAGATAGCTTCCCGTTGCCAGTCCGTGATGAGAATGAATTGTTTGGAGGGGTCCGGTCGGATCAAAATAGGGGTCGTCGCCARAGTGGCTTTGAGGGTCGCGAAAGCCTGTTGGMACTCCGCGTCCCAACTGAGAGGCTGGTCCTTACGTAACAGGTTCGTTAGTGGCCGCGCAATCGCGGCGAAGCCCTTAATGAAGCRGCRATAGTACGATGCCAATCCCAAGAAGGCTYAAACCTGCRTCAGCGACGTGGGAACTGGAGCTTCTCTTACCGTCGCGACGTTTCTCGAGTCAGGCCGTRGTCCTCCACGCRTCACGACGTAGCCCAAGAACGAAATTTCCGAGAGGRAAAATTCGCTCTTTTCGAGTGCGATCTTGAACCCGGCGTCCCTCAGCGCTCCCAACGTCCRTTCGATGTGTTGCGGATGTCCGTGATAGGTCTCCAAGTAGACAAGGATATCATCCATGTAGACGATGACGCAGAAGTTGATCATTCCCTGAGTTAACTGCGTCAYGTTKACGAAGTTCTGGAAGGTCATATTCATCGCTCGCTGAAATGTGACAGGTGCATTGYAGATCCCCATTGGACATCGAACCCACTGCCACGTGCCTTCGAACAATAYRAAAGCCGTCTTTGGCCGATCTTCCTCCTTAAYWAGAATGTGATGGAAGTCGTGCCGAATATCAAACTTACTAAAATAATTAGCACATCYGATCRCATCCAACAAATCATCAATCCAAGAGAGGGGATACACATCTTTAATCGTGATTTCGTTCAGTTTGYGATAATCGATGCATATGCGGATTGACCCGTTCATTTTCGGCACTAACACTACAGGAAACGACCATGGCCCATTAGCGGGTTCGATCCACCCACTTGCTTCGAACTCTCGAATTCGTTCGACGCTCTATCAGGGAGTATCGGTATGGTTTGCAATGGATGGGGGAATGATTTCCCGTCTGTATTTCATGTTGGATAACCARTGACAAGCCAATGTCCATGTCCGTTATGCTAATCGCTCCCYGATATTCCGTCAGAATATCCGCAATTACTCGGTGAATCTCATCAGGTACGTATTGTGGGACGTGTAACTCAAATAACCGATCCCAGATCCGTATGTTGATCCGCTTCATGCGTGCTGGTTTCGCCACATCGGGTCGTGGTTCAGAAATGAATGAATGGTCCGATCGCCAGGGGAACACCRTGAGCATCATCTGGGCATCTTCTTCCCGAATGGCCACTTGTCCTTCTGGGGTGATCCCATYGTAGATATCCTGCCACGRTACGGTTTTAGTTGCAATCTTTACTCTGAGTTCATCCGAGTCAGCTTCGAGACSCCCGGGGGGTTCCAAAGAACTGGCTTCTGCCCCCAGGCGTAGCAATCATACTTCTTTTGCGGGTATCAGTAAAGACTTTGGTAGATCTGTAATATTGCAGTAATGTTTTTTGTCGTTGTATCGGGCGAGAAGAGGGGYGATTMCTTCRTAYAGGGTTCGAAGGGGTTCCAGAGAATCGATCATCCTCGAAACTTRTACGAGGGGTTCACCCAAAATCATTGCYTTAGTCMTTTGGATATTCSGAGTGGTTAGATGCATCGTTMWWGCGATCGTTCTTGGCGGCGGATAATAAACACGCTGTCGCACTAGCTTCAKAATTTCTGGGTCATTTTCATCAMGGTTGTCCGCATSGTTTGTTGATAACTTCCYGTCTACGGATTCCTCCCAAGTGATAATTCGGAGAGTTCCTGCTAACATCGGCGAAACTYGCGGGGCTGCGTTGATGGTAGTACGAAGGGTTAGTCTCATAGGTACAGCATAGGGCTTTCCTCCCGTATTTTGGAGGATGATTGGCCGTCGCTCGAAATCCAAGTTTGCTCGCAATGCTACAAGAGCGGGAAGTCCGAAAAGAACRTCGTAGGTATTTACATCTAGCACTACGACATCCCCTAATGCATGCACCTTTTCAAATCGGAAAGCGAYATTGGTCATTTTTCCCACTGTTTTAATMTTTTCTTCATCCGYCGAAACGAGCTGATCTTTCTCGGCAAGCATGATCAGATCGTTCTTTCTACCCGCCCTCTCAACTACTCGYAGCGAAATAGCCAAAACAGTAGCTCCTGAATCAATGATTTCATTATAAGGAATTGAATTTCCCCAAATTTCAAATATGCACTCTGCAGATTTTCACGGAATGGGTTTGATCYGTAGGAAATGRTCGTCTTTCTGRATTAAACCTACCCATATCGGATCCTAAGTTCCTGYTGTATTTTCCTCTGGTATGAGTCCCTTTTTTACGTTTGTTGCTCGGGTGAGGGCGAATCGTTTCCGGTTCGCCTTACAGTGTTGCAACATTCGCTCATTGGCTTGTTCAGAGATCGAGAGCAAGTGGCCGATCGGAAGTGGAATCCGATGGTCCAAGGCTCGGATGATGTTAAGCACATCAATTTCCCTAGTGACGAAGGTGGGTCCTCCCGACTCCATCTCTCCCGGAGAAGGTCGCTAMTCCGCCACTTCTTTCTGCTCTGGGGCCGGTCTGATCGTTCCGATCATCCCAAGCCCGRGATAACCAAGCGATACATACTGATTTAACGGGATGAGTTTAGCGGCTTCTTGCATGGTAGCTAACGCACTTCCCCCACCTTCCATTTCTTCCATCAAGCACCTACCCGTCCTGGTCCGTTAGCGATGGGGGCTGCTGCCATTGGTGCGACTCCGACCTGTTGTTGCGGGGGTCGGTGGGGGCAATCATAGGCTAAATGCCCTGGTTGATGGCATGCATAACAGATGTTCAGATTGCTTGCAGCTCTCGCGAGGGCAGGTGTCAGGGCTAGCCCTTGTTGGATCGGAGGGGCACGCACCACAATGGGCCGCATGTTTCTCATCATAGCTTCCAGTCGAGCATTATGCTCTCGCTGTTCCTTTTTGCTTTCCTGGATTAGGGTAATTAGCGTTTTGGTTAGCTCAAGGATGGCAGTAGACTCATGTGTTCTCACCGGGTTCTCGATCGATGGCGGAGGCGCCGTCATTACAGGCGCAGGTACCACGGGAACAGGAACGCTCGTGATAACACTTGGGGCGGGTCGCTTAGGGCCTATCTGTTTCAGATAGGTGACTGGTCCAGACACAAATCCCATATTTTCAAATTTGTTTCGCAACACGGCCAACTCGGCTCTTACCCTTGCGAGTTCGGACGAATACCCTTCCTTAGGATAGTCTTCTCCTTCCATGAAGTTCGCCGCAAACTTTCGTTCCATCTCTTCGGCAACGACCATGATTTGCTGCAACGTGTGATTGATGGGGGAAAACTGCTTTCGCAGCTTCGCCCTTATCGTTCGGCTGCGGAACCCATTAATAAACAAATCCCTCCCGCCTTGCTCGCCTTGCTCAGTTTCACGAACATTCGGTAGAATCGGTTTCGATAATCCGCGATGGACTCGAGAGGTTTTTGCACTTGGTCCTTGATCATGTAGAGCGCTTGCTTCGGATGGACGTAGTCAAATCGGTTTAGGAAGTCTCGTCCAAAGGTCGGAAGATCTACCCATACATAGGTGTTGAACTAGTGATGGGTGTCACCTCCTAAGCGGGCGGGAATATTTACCTGAGCTTCATTATCGTCATACTACTATGCTCGAAGCGTGACCAACCATGCTCCTGCAAGATGATGCGCAGGGTCAAACAGATAGAGGTCAGGTGGCGTCATGGGAGCCCGCGCCCGTGGGGGGGGTTGATTAGGATTCGGTTGATTAGCATTTTGCTGGGGATTCGGATTAACGTTCATGTTGGCTGATCGTCGATTAGCCGACCTACTTCGGGTAATGACGGGKTCGCRTCTATGTGCGTTCCGGGGTCGAGGTCGCCCTCGGTTAGCCAGATCGCTCAGTTATCCTGCTGCTAATCCTAAAACCCCGCCACGTGTCAGGCTCCGATACCAACCTCACGCCCAGCGTGACTTCCTGATCAGAGTAAGATGTGGGCCTGGAAATGCGAAAAGGGGTGAAACTRTGCCAAGGATTTTTGGGAAAGTGGGAGGGGGGTTCGRGGCAGCCGTGCAATTCGGCGGAGAGGGCGGATCGTCTCTGGTCATGTGCGCAGGTCGTCTACGGCCGCGCGAGCCATTGCTGCAGAGGACGACGGTTCRCGGGGATGTCCCTCCGGGGTRGGTGTGGTTCCGATGAGTCAGGCCGTCGGAAGTTGCCATGTGGCGCTGGTCGTCGCATGTTCGGGTTGGGCCTCTGGGATTCTGGGGGCCGTTGGTCACTGCGTCACCGRCAGTTTCTGCAAGGGGTGCTGGGCCWATATGGGGCGATKGCCAGCCACGGGACAACGTTGAGTCGATGATACGGAAGGRGAAGGCGAAAAGGAGGGAAGCTCGTAGAGATAACGACGAATCTGGGGTGTGTGAGGTAGTGGGTATGGTCTTGAGTAGGGAAATCAGAGCATCGGGGATCRCTAGTGGTGGCGCAGTGAAATTCCCTAGGGCACAGTCGGTTCTCAGTGAGACAAGGATATCTCTGTCGGAGGATTTCGTTTACCCAGGRGGTGAAGTAGTCCGAGTYGTATAGCAACRACTCCGAGCTTTCAGAGCKTGTCATTATGTCATTGGAGCAGMAAGGGATCTAAGGGTGGGCTCGCAGCGATTGCGATCACCACGTGGGAACTCGTGTAAGCTGCGCGAACGAGCCTCACTTACGCGTGTTCACATGAGATGATTGCTTCGTCGCGAATCCCGGATTGCCGTGTTCAATCGGACCATGCTTCTGCAATTAGCGAATCGATACTCGGGGATACGTGTAAGGGCGCAGATCTGGTCACGCTTACACGCGTCTTCATGCGGCGTTCGTTGGGCCAGACATTCGACTGCCTAATCACTGCCCAATGCAGAAATCACCATGGCTTAATCAAAGGATAAACGAAAAATGGAAACAGAATAAAAATTCCTATGCTACCCAGTAAGCAAGGGTGGAGGCAAGGATCGGCGAGAAGACAGGCGCAACATTCATTCATTCATCATTCCCATCTCCTATCATCCTATCAAAGACGAAAATCGCAAAGTATGCAAGATGCAACAGCCACAACGGCTCAAAACAATAGTGAAAACAACATTGGAGACCTATGCCAAATTCCTACTCTTCGTACGAGTACATCAAGACGAAAAACAAAGGCAGGGGTGAGAATCAGCAAACAGACATCACATCCATTCATTCGATAATACACACACACAATATAGTCGAGGAGGAAATCACAATTTAAAGACAAGTTCGAGCAAAAACCCAAGTCCAGATTCCAAAAAATAGAAGGAAAAACGAAAACGGGCAACTCGCCCTGAGCCGCAATCAAAATTTATGTACATAGGCAAGGAGGGGGAAAAGATAAAAGAAACAGCAAATCCGTGCCCATCAACCTCAGCTCCCTCTTCCTCTCTCTTCTTCTCCAATGTGGACAGTCCATCGTCACGCACCAACCCTTGAAGTCGTCACCCCGCTTAGTCCTCCTGCACCCGTCAGATTCGCCTGTGCCCACAGTCCGTCGTGGCCCACGTCAATCCCGCGCGTTTGGCACCTGCTCGTCGGGTCGCCCGACTCCTACTCTACTCACCTCTTACTTCGCTCGTGTGCCGACCCTTCCTGATCGCGCAACCCCGAGCTTCCAACAACTGGTTAAGAGAGCTAACTAATCGAGCAACCAAAATTTATAGCGTGCATGCCTGCGCGAAGAACACAAAATTACAAGGACTTAGAGGGAGAGAAGGGGGAGGGATTTCCTACGTCTGCATGGCCAGATCGTGGCGTGGGGGAAGTAGCCACTTTCCACGCATCGATCCGACTATGCAGGCCGCGGCTACCAAAACATAGCAAAAGAAAAGAGACAAAGGGCGGAAAGGGCGAACCATAAGAAGAAAGATACAGTTACAATGGTGTCCATAATGTTTTTTTTATAGGAGGGTGGGGGTCATCGGAGGGTAACCCCCCACATTTTTTTCAATTTTTTTTTTTCTCGAATAATATATTTTTTTAAATTAAAAACGAAAAAAAAAAGCAACCAGCCAAAATAAGCTTTTTCGTTTGTTATTTTGTATGCTATTTCCTAGGCTACCAGCCGGGCCGCCCGGGTCCCG
>BFEA01001404.1:17542-28551 GCA_003427395.1 Chara braunii
GAGAAACTCTCTGACAAAATGATGCGCGGGGTCCGGAAGATGAAGGATGAAGTTGGAATTCCAAAGTCGTCCGAACTGATTACGCCTGTACTATTGATTGTGTTTCCGCTACGGCGAGCCTCAGGAAAAAGACGATAAGGTAGCGACCGAAGTCGAGAGAAACTCTCTGACAAAATGATGAGCGGGGTCCAGAAGATGAAAGATGAAGTTGGAATTTCAAAGTCGTCCGAAATGATTACGCCTATACTATTTATTGTGTTTCCGCTGCGGCGAGCCTCAGGAAAAATACGATAAGGTAGCGACTGAAGTCGAGAGAAACTCTCTAACAAAACAGAATCTTCAGTTCAATCTCCGTCTGAAACCCCGACATTTTTTGTGGTCATGCAGACATTCCCCCCACCCACTTGTTCTTCCGGCGAGCCTCGGGGAAGATGACAGGCTAGTCACTACAGTCATGAGAAGGTTTAGAAACTCTCCGAAGATACAGAATCTTCGGTTCGATTGCCATCCGAGACCCGGAGTTTTTTCCTGCTCGTGCATACATTTTCCTCACTGTTCTTCCGGTTCGATCTTCGGAGAGTTTCTAAACCTTTTCATGAGTGCAGTCACTAGCTTGTCATCTTCCCCGAGGCTCGCCGGAAGAACAAGTGGGTAGGGGGAATGTCCGCACGACCACAAAAAATGTTCGGGTTTCAAACGGAGATTGAACTGAAGATTTTGTTTTGTCAGAGAGTTTCTCCTGACTTCAGTCGCTACCTTATCGTCTTTTTCCAGAGGCTCGCCGCAGCGGAAACACAATAAATAGTATAGGCGTAATCAGTTCGGACGACCTTGGAATTCCACCATATCGGTCTCAATGACCTTCACATTGCGACCTGCAGCAACGGATCAGTTCTCTGGAGCAGGTTCTTTTCAGGTCTGAGTCCGAGCTCCTCCAAGCAAGCTGTCTTTTTGAAACCTTTCTCTTTAAAAACTTGCTGCCAACACTTCAACTTCTCAGCCAAGGAGAAGTCTCTAGGGAGCCCAGCAATGCAGTTGTGTTCGTGGGCCACGTTTCTGGCTTCCTCCAGAGTGAGGCCTGCGTAGATATAGCAGTTCGAGTGCTGGAATGCGGAAACCTTTGAAAATGAAGACCGCAGTTGATCCCGAGCTTCGCGTGTGCGCCATCCGCCCAACACAAAAACTTTGTAACCACCGGACAACAATCTCTGCTCGTCAACTGCGTCAACAGTATTTGCTTCCCCCTGGTCGATTAGACCAACAAGAGTCTGAGGAGCTCGCACGTATCTGGAAGGAGTTAGAAGAGATTGCTTCTAAAAAGGTATTAGAGAACTCCTTTCGTCTCCACATGGTCTGTTTGCACAGGCCGCCTGAGAACCTGCAGGGCTAGAGACCCCTCGAGATCCGTGCGCGGAACGAGGTACATGCAAACAATCATCGCTTCGCTCAAGAAGAACCACAAAAAAAGGTTCTTCTTGAGCGAAGCGATGATTGTCTGCACACGTACCTCGTTCGGCGCACGGATCTCGAGGGGTCTTTGACCCTGCAGGTTCTCGGGCGGTCTGTGCAAACAGTCCAAGAGGAGACGAAAGGAGTTCTTTGATACCTTTTTAGAAGCAATCTCTTCTAACTCCTTCCACATACGTGCAAGCTCCTTAGACTCCTCATCTTCAGCGAGCTCCGCCGGTAAATGCAGGTTTTGTTGAGCATTCCGCTTGCGTTTCGAGGACGTCGATGACTTCACCAAGATCTTTACTTTTTTCTTCTTAATCCCAACACTTGTGTCTGCTGCGCCCACTGGTTGCGGTGGAGTGGTATGCGACGCTTCTGGCTTCCTCTTCGAGCCTCCAACAGGCATCGTGAAAGGCTTTCCCTTCGCTTTTGTCGAACCACAACCACACACAATATTTCCCTTAACATTGTAAGGATTCCATACTTTACAGTTTAAGTCCTAAAACAGAAAACACAGAGCCTGCGTACACAGTCAACGATTTGCAGAGTCCTAGAAACTGTGAACACAGAAGCCGCGTACACAGCGAACATTTTGCAGACTTGGAAGTTTATAGTCCTATAAACTACAAACATAGAAGTTATGCACACAACGAACCGTTTGTAGACTTTGAGGTTTGTAGGCCTAAAAACTGTGACAGTGTCTTGTGCCGGCCGACTCGTTCCCTTAACTGCATGAATAAAAGTCGAAGTCCGTAGGATGGCAGATCCCCTAGTCCACAACAGTGTCTGGATCAACATTTCGTCCAGGATCGAAGCCCTCGCAACAGTTTGTGAAGGAAGCGGAGGTTGGGCATCAATACATCCGACAATGGCTGAAAAGAAAGAGGTGAAGCACAAGGAAGCATGCGGTAATGTGAAGGTCATTGAGACCGATATGTTTGAACTGGCGAATCATCAAAAGACGTCGTCTTTGTGAAACGCTTCTCTACAAAATGATGCGTAGGGTCCGACACAACTGAAACTGACCTTGTGTAGCCGCATATGTGTAGCATAAATTATTTGTCAGAGTCTGGAAGGCATCAGAGCCAAGGTTGTTTTCAACATGCCGGAAAGTGTTATGTGCCGGCCGGCTCGTTCCCTTGATGCCAGCGTGACTGCATACATAAAARTCGAAGYCGGTAGGATGGCARATCCCCTAGTCAACAACAGTGTCTGGATCAACATTTCGTCCAGGATTGAAGCCCTCGCAACATTTTGTGAAGGAAGCGGAGGTTGGGCATCATTACATCCGACAATGGTTGAAAAGAAAGAAGTGAAGCACAAGGGAGCATGCGGTGATGTGAAAATCATTGAGACCGATATGTTGGAACTGGCGAATCATCAAAAGACATCGTCTTTGTGAAACGCTTCTCTACAAAATGATGCGCGGGGTCCCACGCAACTGAAACTGATCTTGTGCAACCGCATACGTGTAGCATAAATTATTTGTCAGAGTCTGGAATTGCACATTCGCCATACAGTACTCAATTCTATCTTTGCTTCACCCGTGGAATGACGTCAAATCAAATACCAAAACTTTGTTCATTGCTTCCACAATAGTGCTCAACAATTCCTCAGCATGCCTTCCACCATCTTTCCCTCAACAAGAGCTGAGATGAAGATTTGCAATCATCCCTATTCCTACGACGGACGACAAACGTTTGTAGAGAAGGGTTTCAAAAAGACGACGGGCGGCAAGCGTTTGTACAGAAAGTTTTCTAGACTGCAGTTAGAACCTGTGGCCTCAAGATTTGCAACGGCTCAATCCTATATCTCACAATGCAAGGCTCTACAAATGCTAGGCTGACGTGACATTCGAGTATTTCTCGCAAGTCGTCCCTTGACAGTGAGCCCGCTATGCCTCTGGATGCTGCAGAGAGAACAGCCTCAGCCATCATCGTCTCAGTTAGATTTGAATKGAATCGCACATTCTCCATGCACTACTCAATGCTCGCTTTGGTCCACCCGTGGAAGGACGTCGAATCAAATACCAAAACTTTGTTCATTGCTTCCACAGTAGTGCTCAACAATTCCTCAGCATGCCTTCCATCGCCTTTCACGCAACAAGAGCTGAGATGAAGATTTRCAATCATCCCTATTCCTSCGACGGACRGCRAAYGTTTGTAGAGAAGGGTTTYAAAAAGACGACGGACGGCAAGCGTTTGTAGAGAAAGTTTTGTAWACTGCAGTYAGAACCTGTGGCCTCAAGATTTGCAGCGGCTCAATCTTATATCTCACAATGCAGGGCTCTACAAATGCCAGGCTGACGTGACATTCGAGTATTTCTCGCAAGTCATCCCTTGACAGTGAGCCCGCTATGCCTCTGGATGTTGCAGAGAGAACAACCTCAGCCATCACCGTCTCAGTTACATTTGAATAGAATCACACATTCTCCATGCAGTACACAATGCTCTCTGTGCTCCACCCTTGGAATGACGTCGAATCAAACACCAAAACTTTGTTCATTGCTTCCACAGCAATGCTCAACAATTCCTCAGCATGCCTTCCACCCTCTTTCCCGCAACAAGAGCTGAGATGAAGATTTGCAATCATCACTATTCCTACGACGGACGACAAACGTTTGTAGAGAAGGAATGACGGACGTTAAGTGTTCATAGAAAAAGTTTTGTAAACTGCAGTTAGAACCTGTGGTCTCAAGATTTGCAGCGGCTTAATCCTATATCTCACAATGCAAGGCTCTACAAATGCCAGGTTGACGTATCATTCGAGTATTTCTTGCAAGTTGTCCCTTGACAGTGGGTCCGCTATGCCTCTGGATGCTGCAGAGAGTACAGTCTCAGCCATCATCGTCTCAGTTACATTTGAATGGAATCGCACATTCTCCATGCAGTACTCAATGCTCTCTTTGCTCCACCCGTGGAATGACGTCGAATCAAATACCAAAACTTTGTTCATTGCTTTCACTGGAGTGCTCAGTAATTCCTTAGCATGCCTTGGGATCGCCACTTTTAGCATCGGACCAAATTCTTGGTCATAAACCATACTTGAAACAAGCAGTTGGATCCTGTGGCACAGGAGATCAATCTGGTACTGCTTTGTAGAGAAGGGTTTAAAAAAGACCACGGACGACAAGCATTTGTAGGGAAGAGTTTCAAAAAGACGACGGACGATAAACATTTGTAGAGAAGGGTTTCAAAAAGACGGCGGGCGACAAACATTCTTAGAGAAGAGTTTCAAAAAGACGACGGATGACAAACATTTGTCGAGAAGGGTTTCAAAAAGACGATGGAAGACAAATGTTTGTAAAGAAGGGTTTGAAAAAGACTACGGACGGCAAAAGACGACGGACGACAAGCGTTGAAGCTGCTGCTGTAAGTCTGGTAGGACGGGAGTGAAGCCGGCTTCTTAAAGGTATTTTGGAAAGCCACAAGGATCCTGTACGGGAAGTTTGAGAACAAAGTTGGTTGGGAGTCACACGCCACACTTGTTATTCATGTTAAAGGTTGAAACAGTGGTTTCTCTTTTGAATGTTTGTAGAGAAGGGTTTCAAAAAGACGACGGGCGTAAAGCAAGCTTATTTGGAGGAACTCGATCTCAGACCTAAAAAGAAGCTGTTCCAGAAAATTGATCCGTTGCTGTAGGCTGCAATGCACTCCAAAGAGGTTTGTAAACTGCATCAAGCGTTTGTAGAGAAGGGTTTTAAAAAGATGACGGGTGGGAAGCGTTTGTAGAGAAGGGTTTCAAAAAGACGACGGACGACAAACATTTGTAGAGAAAGGTTTCAAAAAGACGATGGACGACAAACGTTTGTAGAAAACAGTTTGAAAAAGACGACAGCGGAGTGTTTGTAGAGAAGGGCGACAATGATTTAAATGCAATACTTGGCAGCAGTGGAGATGAAGAGGAGGAAGACGATGAGGAGGAGGAAGAGGTTGAAGAGGATGGAGAGGATAGAAAGGGGGAGAGGAATGAGGATGGATGCTGGAGGACGAGGAGGAGGATGCTGAGATGGAGGCACCGGAGGTGGGGTAAAAGGATGAAGATAATAGGGGTAAGGGAGAGGATACGGTGAAAGAAGGAGAGGAAGGGGAAGAGGAGGGAGAGTGGGACAGAGAGGAGGACAGAGAGAAGGACAGAAAGAAGGATAGAGCGAAGGATAAAGAGGAGGACAGAGAGGAGGACAAAAAAGTGGGTGGTTTTTGTAAATACGGAGCAGAAAGAGGAGCCTAGACAACACAAGCCTGTACACAATGAAATGACTCCTGTTCACTCTTCTTCTACGCGGGTTTTCTTTGTATATACGGAGCAGAAAGATGACGGATGACAAGCGTTTGTAGAGAAGGGTTTTAAAAAGACGACGGACGACAGTAGTTTGTAGAGAAGGGTTTGAAAAAGATGACGAGGGGCAAGTGTATGTAGAGAAGGGCGACAATGATTTAAATGTAATACTTCGCATTGGCAGCAGTGAAGATGAAGAGGAGGAAGACGAGGAGGAGGAGAAAGAGGATGAAGAGGATAAAGAGGGGGAGAGGAATCAGGATGGAATGCTGGAGGACGAGGAGGATGAAAGTGAGGATGAAGAGGAGGATGAAGAGGAGGATGACGYTGAGATGACGRCACCGGAGGAGGGGCAAAGGGATGAAGATGATAAGGGTGAGGAAGAGGATACGGAGGAAGAAGGAGAGGAAAAGGAAGAGGAGGGAGAGGGGGGCAAAGAGGAGGACAAAGAGAAGGACAGAGAGGACGACAAAGCGAAGGACAGAGAGGAGAACAGAGAAGAGGGTGGTCTAAGTAGATAAGGAGCAGTGTGCCCAGCGAGTCCCTCTGAACAAGCGGTGAAAATGTCGGTAGCTGTTTTGCGTGATTTCTACAAGTCTAGTCAACTGAAGCCTGCACTCGGAAACAGAGGAGTCAAAGAACGGACGATCTCTAGACGATCTCGTGATGTCCCCTTGAACAATTTGGGCCCCTATAGCGGTGGGTGCTGACTTAAAGCTAAGTCGATTCATAGTCCTATAAATCAATGTTGCTAAACAGAAGTAACCAACGAGGCTCTCCTAGCACCGAAGGAAAAGACATATAAATATAAGATTCCAACTGACAGTCTACTAGGGCAAAGGGATGAAGATGACATGGATGAGGGAGAGGATACGGAGGAAGGAGGAGAGGAAGAGGAAGAGGAGGGAGAGGGGGACAAAGAGGAGGACAAAGAGAAGGACAGAGAGGAGGATAGAGAGGAGGATAAAACGAAGGACAGAGAGGAGGACAGAGAGGAGGACARAGAAGAGGGTGGTCTAAGTAGATAAGGAGCAGGAAGAAAGCYGACAATGAGTAAGATTACACCCTTAGGTAATTGTGYCCAGCGAGTCCCTCTGAACAAAGATTTAAATGTAATACTTGGCAGCAATGGAGATGAAGAGGAGGAAGACGYTGAGGAGGAGGAAGAGGATGAAGAGGATAGAAAGGGGGAGAGGAATCTGGATGGACGCTCGAGGATGAGGAGGATGACGCTGAGATGGAGGCACCGGAGGTGGGGTAAAGGGATGGAGATAACATGGGTGAGGGAGAGGATACGGAGGAAGAAAGAGAGGAAGAGGAAGAGGAGGGAGAGCGGGACAGAGAGGAGGATAGAGAGAAGGACAGAAAGGAGGATAGAGCGAAGGATAGAGAGGAGGACAGAGAGGAGGACAGAGAAGAGTGAAAAGAAAAGGAGGGAAAATAAAAGAAAGAAGAAGATGGGGAGCAGGAGATGGGGACAGGTTGCAAAAAAACCACCTCCTTATCCTCCCCCTCCTCCGTTAGTATTTGAGATTGCTTCTAAGAAGGTATGTGAGGTTCGTCTCCACATGGACTGTTTGCAACGGCCACCTCAAAACCTACAGGGCCAGAGACCTCTCGAGATTCGTGCACCGAACGAGCTATGTGTGCAAATAATCATCACGTCGCTCAAGGGGAACCCGTTTGGATGTCCTCGGAAGCAAGCAAGAACTGTTCATGCAATTGACGAGAAGAGGTCGTTGTCCCCTGGTTACAAAGTTTTTGTAAGGGACCGGGGGCACAAGCGTGAAACTCGAAACAGGATGCGGTCTTTGTTTCCAATGATTTCCACAAAGATTTTTCTTTGGTTGAAAAGTTGAAGTGCTGGCGGCGATTTTTTGTAGAGAAAGGTTTCGAAAAGATGGCTGACACAAAGCAAGCTTGCTTGGAGGAGCTGAGACTCAGTCCTAAAAAGAAGATGATCCAAATAACTGATCCGTTGTTGCAGGTTGCAATGCACTTCAGACAGCAAAGTCGCATTACAAAGGACTACAAATCGATTTGAAGCAGTGTTTCTCCCTCTGCCTCGCTAAACCTTTAGGAATTGCCAAGATTCTCTAACWGAAGTTGAATTTGAGTTCATAAAAGCGACGCAACCAACGTTYKRGTGCAKAACCAATAAKGCTCTCTTGTCCACCTGAACGCTTGGAGCACAGTTTCTCCCTCCGCTGCTTCGCGYTCMAGTCAATCARCTTCGTTTTTGGMTGGATGGTACGGTACTTGTCGGGAACTGAATTGAAGCGAGGCAGTTAGCAGCCTCGCGTGGAATCCGCCCTGTCTGGCTGGCAGGGCGCTACAAGGACCTCACGACAAAAAAGCAAAAAATGAAAACCACATCTCACGGTCCTCACATACTGGTCAGATACATTTCTCAAAGCACTGGTGTAACCCCCACGTACTTAAGGCCGGGAACCTCACAATTCGTCGGGGAAGTAATGCCATCTACTACTGATGCTTTACATAACACACGCATGCCCCTCCTAGTTAGGGCTGGTACTTAGATAATGAGCGGGGTTCAGGGCAGCATAGGGCGGAAAGTAGAATATGATAACTCACATACTCGTTAAGGACCTCTCACGGTCGTCACATACTGGTCAGTTACAGTCCTCAAAGCACTGGTGTAACCCCCACCTCCGTGGTTTCAGAGTTCTTCCTCATTAGGGCTGCTACATAGATAATGAGCGGGGTTTAGGGCAGCGAGGGGCGGAAATGGGCAGCAAAGAGCGGAAAGTAGAGTAAGGTAACTTATGCAGGGGGGTGAGGTGGTACATGCTTCGTCAGGGAAGGTAACTTAGGGCTGGTACTTAGATAATGAGCGGGGTTCAGGGCAGCAAAGGGCGAAAAGTAGAATAGGATAACTTATGCCGAGGGGAGAGGTGGTATATCCTTCCGCAGCAAAGATACCAATGCCGTCTACTCAGGCCTCCCACCCAAAACGGGGAGGACTGTGTGTGAGTTTTCCTCGTATCTCAAGTTGGTAGGAACCGGACTGATGTTCCTTAGAATGGAATTCGGCATGTGGTCTCCCTGTCTAAGTCTCTCACGWACCTTACGCTCTCTCTCTCTGAAGACCTTAACRTTTATAGTTCTATAAATGTCGAAGCCAGATCGCGCAATTATRTGACCTAGCTTAGTGGGGACGTGAGACTTGGTAGAAAGATGTCGGGGTTTAAGACCGGGTAACGACAGCTCAGTAAGTGGGAAGGCGTAGAAAGGTCTTCTCGCTCTACCGGGAACTTTCTAGTTGACCGTTGTCCCTGAATCTACACTCAGTCTTATATTTTAACCTTCCGCTGTACCTTCAAACCAACAAAGCCCGCACACCTACATCTGTAGCTAGGGGAARATTGTGCAATTTTAGGGATCCACAGGGGCCACAACTAGATTGGCCTTCGTTGTGGAAAGCCTTGAGAGCGATTCCCTCACAGAAAAACGCTAGCTTGATGTGGATGCAGGCTTTGATGGTTGTCCCTACGACTATCTGGTTGTCGTCCAAGGGTAAGGAAGTGGCAYGTGCACTAGGTGTGAGCRGGGGTGGGAGTCCAACGCCCACCTGTGGGTTCACTGCCCACTGGCGGATGAAGTAGGGATGTGGTGGTCCCATCTGTGGACTAGTTTGGTGGGTCAAGGTTTCCCATGGTCACACGTCTGGATGCTCTACGGAGTTTTACCATCTAATAAGTTTAACTTGTCAGACGGATGGGGTTACGTGGCATTGGTTTGCAGAGGGGTAATCATGAAGGAAATTTGGCAAGCAAGAAACGACGCAGTATTCAGAGGATAGAAGAGAGTGCTTCGCCAGCAACAACAGGTTTATTATATCGAACATCAGACTAATCGTACGGGTGGACTGGAAAAAAAGTGGGGAACGCTAGGGTAGAGGCCGTCCCAGGTTTCTCAGAACTTGGGTCCGAAACAAGGTACTTGCATCAGTCTCAACAGAAGGTAAGTTGGTGGCGTCTGACTGGCTTAAGCCTAGGTAGTCTGGTTGCTTAAACCACCAGTACCTACCGGTTGTTGAGGCCCAATCCTCATTTTTGCCTGCGCCCCAAGTGTTGCCGAGCCTGGAGGGGGCGGAAACTATTTGGGATACTTTCTGGAGTGGCACTGGTACCGCCCGTCGTTTTCACTCGTGCAGCACCCTGGGCGTGGTGGCCGTGGCCACAAGTGCAGTCAGATACATTCTGGAGAGATCAGCCATTGTAAAAAAAAAACAGAAACGGGAAAACGACTACATGATATGATTGCCTTGAATTCACATGTAGAAGGCCGCAATTGCAGGGAAGATACACTGTCGACTGTGCTTCCCGTGCTCTGCCATATGCATTCAGTTTTGGGCAGGCARWTGAATGCTCCCCGTGCGAAACGGGGAGTCAGCTCAGATACAACCAAGATCTTTGGTCTTTTTTTTAGTTGCAAGGAAAAAAGAAGGAGAAAACAGGTGCACTACGTGATTGCCCTAGATTCAGGTGTAGCGGGCGGTTAGTGGAGTCCGATTGCTGGAAAGTGCAAGCCACTGGTTCGGGCTGACTGGCACAGGAGAGGAGCCCACTGGTTCCTGAAAACCTGGGYCGGGGCTAATAGGCTTGCCTGGGTGAATCAAGAAGGAAAGATGACCTTATGTACGTGGCTATCGGACACCCATGATTAAGTAGCCATTTTTAGGCTGTGACACTGTTTCCTAGTAGGACAGCTGTTAGTCCTGGATTTCTCTTCAGCTCTTGGTTTAGCTCAATGAKKGAGAAATGCTTGACCTTTGGTTTAGCTAACTTGGATTTTAAGTAATTTCCTTTAACAGTACTTCAAGGTTTATATAACCAGYTCTTAGGATAGCCCTCCAAAGGGAGGCCCTTTTAATTGTGCTTCAAGATTTACAMYTTTTTGGAAAGTGATTTAGAAGTAGTCTGGGACGCCGGACCCGGTTTCCGGCAAAAGCGAAACTGGCTGATGCTGCCAGGATAACTCCGGGTTGAATTGTGAGGTCCCCGACCTCGTCCCAAGACCACATTTTTGAAATATATCGTTAACCCTTTTCAAAAAAAAAAAAAAAAAAAAAAAAAGTGCAAGCCCGAGAGTGCATCTGCCTTTATTCCGCAACTGCCCCAATCCTCTTCCTTCTTTTCATTTTTCAATGGAAAAAAAATTAAAAAAGATGGAAACCGTGATTGCCTTGAGATTCACAAGTAGAAGGTCGCAATTGCAGGGAAGATACACTCTGGACTGTGCTTCTCGTGCCCTGC
>BFEA01001410.1:15012-30125 GCA_003427395.1 Chara braunii
AGGAGGTCGGGCGGGGTCGGGGCCGGGGTTGGGAAGATCCGATCGGGATCGGAGACGGGGGGTAAAGGGGCGGAGGGAAACGGAGCAGGGAACGGAGCGGGACGAGATGGGGCGGAGCCGGGAGGGGAATTGGCGGGGAGGTGCGCATCGGCTGGTAGAGAGAGGGATCGAGATGGGGGAAACGTGGAGCCGGTGTCAAAGAGAGGGGAGTTGGAGTTGGAGGGGGATTGGGGGAAATGAGTCGCGCAGGTCAGGCAGCGCGAGTAGGGGCCGGGTGGGGTTGGGATCGGGGAGGGGAGTATTGGGATCGGGTGGGCAGAGGGCTGCAGTGGGAGGTTGTGAGCGGTTCATGGATCAGAGGGAGAGGGGGAGGAGGTGGTCGAAGCGAGGAGGAGATGGGGGAAGTCGGGAAGAGGATAGAGGTAACGGGGAGGGGAGAGTCGAGGGGTGCAGGTAAGAGGGAAAGGGGGGGCTGACGTGGTGGGGTTGAAGGGCAGCCGTCCACATGTCAATGATCCTTCCGCAAGTTCGCCTGCGGACACCTTGTTACGACTTCTCCTTCCTGTAATTGATAAGGTTCAATGACTTCTCACTGCAGCGCCAGCTGCAGGCCGCCAAAGTCGCCCGAGCTCAGATACTTCTCCTGGCCAATCAGTGGGTAGGAGCCACGGGCGGTGTTGGTGCGAGCAGCACCCCATCTACGTCGGCAGCCAGTAGGGGAGTCACAGCAACTGGAGCAGCACCTTGGAGCAGGGGAAAGTCGCCCACTTGGATGTCGAACGCATCTGGTCTCCTTGACGGACCAGGTGCAGGCCAGGTGCAGCTTCAAAACAACCGTGGAGATGGCTATCCGTGGTGGCAGGATAGCGAGAGAGAGGGAGGGAGGGAGGGAGCAGAGGTTCGAGAACCCGCTCCGATACCAATGTGACGCACGTGCAGTGGCACGTGCGGAGATGGTGAGAGAGAGAGAGAGAGAGAGAGAGAGAGAGAGAGGAAATGGACACACACAGGAAGCAGCAGCTGAATGAGGGTCCAGTCCGGCCCAATGAATGAACGAACAACCGAATGAATGAACCTCCCGACCTGGGCCTAGGCCGAAGTGATATACCGGCCTAGGTCCAGGTGCGGAACAACCTGGTACCGGACCAGGGTCAGGCCGACGGCCTGAAACTGGTCCGGCCTCACTGCCGGGCTGTAGGGGTACCGCTACAACGAAAATGGAAAAAAACAGGCATCGGGTACAGGGCCTCTCGACATGCAGAAAAGACAAAAATCATGGCGGTGTATATTTCCATGTTCAAGCGGAATATTCACTCTTGTTATGCACATGTGGAGAGTAGTGGAGCAAGACCCACAACCGAGGCCTTTTTGTAGTCGTAAAAAAAAAAAAAAAAAAAGGGAAAGAACGTTAGCTACGCCTCTACCCTCAGATTCATCAGTATCTGACCGCAAGTGAGGGATGATGCATTCTCGGGATAATGGTTTCCCTTGTGTCACATGGGATGCAGTCAAGACATTATTAATATGTCAAGTCCTAATTCTTGTTAAGATTAAAATTGGTACGTACTTGGACTGAATTTTATAATTGAATTGTATCTAAGAACTTAGTCTGCCTTTGGAAATAATCTTAGGGTTAATTGTAAAATTTTCGTGAATTGCCTTGGTGCATTTTCGAGATTTGCAGTATATAGCCCGTAGTTCTTTGCCAATAGTGTTTCGACTTTAGAAAAACGTGGGTGTTTTCCTGTGTAGGAAGGATATTATACTGTTATAGATTTGCTTTGCGATTTTTCATTTTTGGAGATTCCCTTAAGGGACACTAGAGCCGGTTTTCTCCAGGAGCCTAAGATGAGTATTGGCCTCAACAGGTGTGTACCGGGTTGATATGTAGGGGTGTGTTCCCGGGCCCCAATGATCTCATTGGAATGAAAAGTGCTATGTTCCTCCAAAAAAAAAAAAAAAATCTTGCTTTTTTCCTTTTCTTCTGCAAGAAAGAAAACAAAACGGGAAAGTGCCCCAAACGTAAGTTTTTTTTTTTTTTTTTAGTTGCAAGAAAAAAAAAAGGACGAGAACAAATGGTAGATACGCTTCTCCCTTCAGATTCGTCAGTATTTCGCCGCAACTGTGGGAGAATACATTCTCGGGATAGTGGTTTCCGTTGTGTCACATGGGATACAGCCGAGATGCTCATTTTTTTCTTTTTTCTGCAAGAAAAATGAAACGAAAACGGGAAAGGAGTAGTGGTAGTAAGGTAGTGAAAGGCAAAAAAGAATTTGAGAGAAGAACATAGTGTTCTTTTTTTTTAATTAAATTAATAAATAAAATAAAATAAGAAATTAGAAAGTACCCCAAATGCTACTTTCCTAGCAGGCATTTGGATGCAGAGCCGTTTCTCATGGGGAGTCCGCTGAGAAACTGCCAGGAATCTCTCTTGCTAAAAAGATAAAAAAAGCAAATTATTGCTCACGTCATGTGCTGAACACCAAAAATGCGTCCAGATGCATGCCAATGTTACTTTTCGTTTTTCTTTTCTCGTTCTCACAGGTTTCCTTTCTTTTTCTTTTTTATGGCACTGCACAGAGCGTTTGTGCATGTTTCCACATGCACGGAAATCCAAGAGGCCATATTGCAGTCCATCGGGCAGTTTTCGTTGGGCCCACCACCTTCCTTCCCCATCGCGCTTCCAACCCTCCCCCGAACCCCGAAAACTGCGCCGCATTAACATCGGAGGCTCGTGGCCCATGTATGGGCTAAGAGGCTCGCCACACAAGCTGTCGAAAACCCGGTTTTCAACAATTTTGCATCGCCACACAGACTTTCGAAGAATTGAGGCTCAAAATACTTTCGACAAGTGTCAGAATGGTACTTTCGACAGCCGCCCTCCAGCAACCATTTCCTCCCGCCTGCAGGTGACGGAAATTTGACAGTGCCCTGCCGACCTTTCGAAAATTGCGTTCGAATTTGCGTTGTCAGGGACTGTTCCGTCAACTTCTATGAAACCCGTCCGCCTGGCCATGACCAAAAACCTTGCCCCTTGACAACTTGTCTGGCGAAGGGAAAGGGGGGCAAACTGTCGACCACCGACTTTCGAATTTCCTTTCTACTGCTTTGCTCTATGCTTGGCTTCGGCTAAAGATAGCGCTTCCAGGTTCTGGGTCAACAGTGGCCTACTCAGCCTTGCCGATAACCTTCCTTCTATTCGCAGACTTCCGGGATTCATTTCTCCTATTGCTTTCTTCTTCAAGGGCTTCTTCCAGCAGGCAGCTAAGGCGGACACCTCCCATATACTTCTTCGGCAGCTCGTGAGGACGGGACTAGGGCCATGGTTCCAACAGCTCACCGACCAAGCATGCGGTACTCCAGCTGACTACAAGTTGACACTGAACTTTCCCAGGGAAGCTTCCTACCCGTCGCAGCCATCGTCACCTAGATTGATGATCAAGGTCCACGAAGCTACGCACGTCTTCACATTTATCGACCAAGCAGACAGCGATGCCGCAGAAGAGGAAGTCTGAGGACCATTTCCCTAGGAGAAGGATTCACAGAAGATCGTCCGACTATGTTTCGGACTCTGATCCACCCTCCCCCAACCCACCAATTCCAATTCAGCAGTTTTTCCTAATACCGCAACCGCACCAGCCCAGAACCCAGATCTCGACTACCAACCCCTCCACCCCCCCTGCCACTAGAACCATTGGATCACGAAGAAGGCCGCTAATCTTTAGGGGGCTAGATTATTTCTTTCTTATTTGTATAATTTCTCTTTTTCTGATGGTTTTCTTTATTTTCTTTATTCTCCTCTCTCACCACCCCCATCCTACCCCCCTTCAAATCCTAAACAAATAAGATACCTTCCTTGCTAATCGGCAAAAAGTTTAAGAGGAGGCATATGTCTTTCGTGAAGCAAGTTTGTGCAGTTTTGAGAAGCAAAAGCTTTCATTGCCTCTGTTTTCAATTTTATTATCCGCTCTATATTCTTCTTTCCCCAACTAGCAGCCTAATCACGACGAAGCAGCATCAGCGCAACTGTTGCGCATGTTTTTCTGTTTTTTTTCTTTCAGCAGTGGCCTCAGCTGCTTTGTAAACACATCAGCATCTAAAGGATTCGACTACCTAAGGATGAAAGGGACGCATGCCCCATTAAGAATTCTATTAAGAATTATATTTCGTTTTTTCACTTTGTAAGGTGTTTTCAAGCTTTCCTCGCTCACTTTCTTTTAACTTGCGCCTGTCTTTCCAAAAAAAAAAAAAAAAGGAAAAAAAAGCGGGTCGGGACCATAAATCCAAAATAAGGAAACACTACACAAGATCAAACACATGGTCAACCAATCGATCGACCGACCAAATGATCGGTAGACCAAGCTTGCGCATGGTCGACCAATCATTTAATCAATTCATCGAAATCAAGGCATTGTTATCTAATCAATCACTTTCTCAATACATCCTTACGGGAACATTTTTAATTATATTGCTGCAACTTAGGCATTGCTCTCTATGGATCAAACAAAACTCCAGGATCATATCACCTATCTATTAAAAAAAAAAAAAAAAAAAAAAAGACTAAGTAGGAAAGGGCGCTTGCCCCTTTACGAATTCTATTTTGAAGAGATTTCTTCATTGTGTAACGTGTTTTAAAAGTTTTCTTCACTCTGTTTTCTTTTAATTTTCTCTTGCCTTAAAAAAAAAAAAAAAAAAAAAAAAAAAAAGTCGGAATTTAAAAGCAAGATGAGGAACCTAGCTTTCCTAACACCCCGATCAATAACATGATCGCCCAATCAATCGATCGGTCAAGCGACCAAATGATCGGCAGACCAAAGCATTGCGCATGGTTGATCAATCATTTGATCGTTCGACTCATCGATACCAACGACACTGATATCTGATCAATCAGTTACGCAATGCATTCTGCGGGAATTATTCTGCTTATGTCGTTGCAGATTAGGCATTACTCTGTACGGATTCAGTAGATCCTCAAGGTCAGGATCAACTATCTGAGAAGAAAGCGGAACGTGTGTACCTTTTATAATTATATTTTCTAAAAAAAAAAAAAAAAAAGGAAGGAAGGAGGAAAAAGGTGAATCAAAGGAATTAATATGAGTAAGTAAAAAATCATTCCCTGACAGAATTCCAACTCCGAAATCCGGCCAAGTAATCTTTTGCGTTCACCAGACCAGTCGATCAACCAAACGATCTATCTGCAGGCCTACTGTTCGTCAGAGCAGGCTTATGCACGACTGACCATTTACTCAACCAGACGACCCTTATTCGCAATAATAAGCAATCAACTAAGCCAAGGCACCAAATCAGGTGATCGGCCAATCAATCAGCATCGAGTGATTGCGCAACAAATCATATGACTGGTCGACCAATCATTCGACCAGTCAACCAATCCGACAAGCACCCGAAAAAGATAATTCAATCAATTTTGTGCGCTCATCACATAGTCTTTATCTCCCTACATTTTCTCTCCTAATTAAGATTAATAAAGTACTCGAGTAATCAATGTACCAACCTGGTTAAAATCAACTATTCTGATCTGTACACCGTTATGAAGGTCAAGTGAGTCGTTCATAGGTCGAAGGATCCATGGATCAAATCATACGGCTGGTTGGCAAACCATCCCATCAACCAATCAATAACGTTTCACCGACTAATCAACCTTTCACTACAAAAAAAAAAAAAAAAAAAAAAAAAAAAAAAGAGAGAGAAAAAAGGAGAGAGAGAGAAAGAGAGAGAGAGAGAGAGAGAGAGAGAGAGAGAGAGAGAGAGAGAGAGAAAAAAAAAAAAAAAAAAAAAAAAAAAAAGCGAGGCACCAGTCAGGTGATCGGCCAATAGAATCAGCATCAAACGATCGCGCAACCAACCATATGATTGGCCGAACAATCACTTGACCAGCCAACCGATCAAGTAAACATCCGGACAGATGATTGAATCAACTTTTGTGTGCACATCTCTACCCATCATCTTCCTACACTTCCCCTAATATTTAAGATCAATCGAGTACTCGCTATTCGTCAATCACCCAAGTAATCAATATGCCAACCTGTGTTCAATCGACTTTTCAGATCGGTACATCGTTCAAGCCGTCAAGCGAGCCGTACATAGGACGAATGATCGATGGATCGATCATACGCATACTCCACCAACCATTCCATCGATCAATCAATAATGCTTTCACCGACCAATCAACTCATCACTCTACCACAAAAAAAAAAAAAAAAGAGGAGGGCATCAGAGCAATCAGATAGAGTCTTTTTACAAACCTTTCCCGACCTTATCAGAGATCTGGATTAGTAATTACGTTCACCTGACCAATCACAATATCGCTTAATTAATCAAACGATAGACCTTTCAGACTAAAGGATCGGCAGAACAACTCCACGTATACTCGATCTTTATAGAATTAGATGACTCATATTAAAACCACAGCAAGGCTCAGATTAGGAGACCAGTCAACCAATTATCGCATCAGGAAATCAATCAAGTGGTCGGTTCACCCACCATATGATTGATCGACCTGATATTTGATCAGCGGATCAATTTGGCAAGTAGCTGATTAGAAATAATAATAATAATAATAATAATGATAATTTTTTTATAAACCTTCTTTGTGCACATCATCTTCCTCACGTAAATGAGCAATCAACTACTCGGTAAATTAAATCAGCAATTCGTCAGTGATCAATTAGATCAACTGGATGACTAAAATGACCAACCCGGTCAATTGATTAATCAATCAACCTTACCATTGGTAGACCAACCAATAGATCCACCAATCAACCGTTACGACCAACTAATCAACCCATCGAAAAAAAAAAAAAAAAAAAAAAAAAAANAAAAAAAAAAAAAAAAAAAAAAAAAAAGCGGCGAAGGAACAATATCAAGAATAAGATATAAATTCGGATAACCAATCAAGATGTAAATATAGAAAGGGCAACCGATAGACCAATCTTACGCCGACAGACCAATCATCAACCAATCTAATCAACCGACGGATATCAGGCAACTCATTTGCGGTCCGACAATCAAAGCATCCAGACTCAGACAGAGCAAACCAACCGATCAACCGATTTCATCTCTTAATCCCTCATGAGCCTCCACTGTCATCGTTAATATCTTTACCTGCCCTGGAGGAAGAGAAGGAGAAAGAAGGAGACAAGAAGATTAAAAAAAAAAAAAAAGGATAAAAAAGAAAGCTATGTCAACTTAATAAACCTGGCAAGCCAACCAAGTCATCCGACCAATCTCCCAACTGATCATTTATCGCAAGGACCAATCAATCAATCGTTGACTATCTAACAATCAGCCAATCTATTCGATCAAATCACTTAATCAACTAGTCGACTAACCATGCGAGTTATCGACCAATAAGGAAGCCAATCATAAAAAAATAAATAAAAATAAAAAAATAAAAAAATAAAAAATCGACCAACTAACCAAACCATCAATCATCAAACAATCAAACAGAACAACCTTCAACCATCAATCAAACACTTTCAATCAGACCCATCTATAAAATCGTATCCTCTTAGCAATCACCAAATGGAGTTTTCATATGCCCAACTCGGCGACCTGCAACCTCCAACTATAGGTCATCTCAAGCACTGCCGACTTAAAAAAATAAATAAATAAATAAAATCCACTAAAAAAATAGGTCGACCGATTAATCACATATAAGCGGACCAGGAGAGGATGATTAAGGGAAGATTAAGAAGGCGAGAATAGTAATAAAAGCCGAAGGCAAGATTCATGCAATAGGTCCACCAAACTCAAGGTCCGTCGACCAATCATTAAACAATCGACCAGTCTGATAAGCAAGGGATTCAATCAAGCTTTTTTTTGTTTTTTTTTTAAGAGGGGGGGGGCAGAACCCCGAGATCCTCAAAATTTGTTAGGCAAATCTTTCAACCGGGCCCTGTCTCTTACTTCCAATCTCCTCAGATTGTCGTTTTGCAAGTTATGGACAAATTCCTTCGGACTTTTCTACATTTTACAATTTCTTTACCACTAAAGATGCTTTCCTCAGTTCCCCTAA
Organism: Chara braunii; assembly: GCA_003427395.1. NCBI lineage: Eukaryota > Viridiplantae > Streptophyta > Charophyceae > Charales > Characeae > Chara > Chara braunii. Next base: position 23,048 of record BFEA01001410.1, read on the forward strand.
ACCCCGCTCTTACCCCCCTCTTTCCCACCACTACAGCACTATATGTTTCATTTCTTCCACTCCTACTCCTTTTCACGCCCCCAATACTTCTCTGCGCCTTTTTCTTCTTTCACATCCTAAAGAGATCATATGTACTTGCTTATCTTGCCACATGAAAAAAAAAAAAAAAAAAAAAAAAAAAAAAAAAAAAAAAAAAAAAAAAAAAAAGAGGGAAAAAAATCAAAAAACAAAAAGAAAAGAAAGGAAGGGGGGGGGGGGGGGGGGGGGGGGGGGGGGAGGCGCCAAGGGAAGAAGGAAAGGGAAAGAAGGACAAAGAAGGCCCTACTCAATTGCATTAATCATAGCAGCACCAAGGAGGGAAAAAGGGGGAGAAACAAGATTGCAACAATGAAATTTTAGTAAAACCAATCCTCAAAAGGGAATCAGCAAGGCATAAGCAAGATTGTATTTAACAACCACATTTCGGTATAATGTCTGTGCAAATGGATCCATGGCTCAACACCTTTCTAGCTGCTTCTGACCCTCAATCTGTAATTGGAGCTGAAGTTTCTACCGTTCTCTCCATCCTTCCCCCAATCTTTACACCAGCAAGAATCCTCGAATATCGTAACCCTCTCTCACATAATCTGAATGAGCTGCTTTTCAATGTGCAAACGAACACTACAAATTAAATTCACAGGGTTCATGTGCATGCTATAAAACTCAGAAATCCTTTACCCCCACCCCCCTCCCAACCCCCACCCCCCAATACACCCCCCTCCCCAACTCTCATTACCAACCCCTCCTAAAACCTCCCACCTTTCGACGCCCCTTCTTCCTCCTCCTCCCAGATCAACCAAACTACTATCGATGCTTTCGAGCAACTCAAGCAGCAGATGGCCAGCAAGCTGGAAGAGAACCGGATCTCCATAGAGCACCTCAAGAAGCAACTCATTGAGAAGCAGGAAGAAAGCTCCAGCTTGAACCAACTTTATCAGAATCTTCAATCGGAGATGAATGGTATTCAGCAAAAGCTTAACGGCAAGTCTCAGCCGGCATACGAGGAACTGGCAGTTTGGAAGTCAACTTTCACTTCCCCATGTTACTTTGCACAGATCGAAGCTTACATTTGTTTCTTAGAGATTAATATGAACTACTCTTACTTTCCCCTTGGGAAAGCCTTCACAGCGGGCTATACTGCAAGAGTGGCATTGGTAGCTAAGGATTGTGCGGAGCCCCTCATAACCAAGTCAGTCAAGCAGTTACTAGACAGAGCAATGAGGCAAGCCATGGAGAAGGTCATACCCATCATCAAGTCAGAATATAACTGCTGCATGAGCCTCGTCAGACGAGACACTCACAGGTAAGCAAAGGGTTGTCGCCCGATTAATATATACTTATCACCCCGGACCGCAAATAGGTCCACGCGGTCAGCATTATGGGGCTTATCTTGTATCCTGTGTAATCTTGCAGATTGGGCATTCCGGAGTGGGAACATTCCTCGTATCACAAGAAGGAGGACCATTCCAGAACAAAGGAAAGCAAGAGGTCATCATCCAAGAGGCATTATGAAGATGACAAGGACAGAGGATATAACTACCACAGAATGGCCAAGAAGCTTCTCTCCGACTTCAACGAATCACGCCCCTCAACTTCCGACCCAACCAGACCCCCGCAATAGCACTCCGCCTTTCATCATTCCTTCCATACTATCCATTCTGTCTAATCTTCAAACACCCCCCTCGACTTCTGATCTCCGTCTAGCGACCTTCGCCCTGCAGGAACACTCATCTTGGCTTAGGAGTCCTGACAACTTCCTCGCCGTTTCCCTCGCAAAACATTTCTCTAACTGGTCTCTCTTACTCTCCTCATTTTCCAGAAGATATTCCCACTCCGTGCTTCAATGCATCCATCATGGGGTCAAACTCCAATTCAAGGACACTTCGTACATTCCCACTTCCAAAATTATAGAGGTTAGAAGAATGGTGAAGCCGGTTCTTCCTGCCTCTTGTTTCAAGCAAATCCTCAAGCTCGAACCCCCCCCCCCCCCTCGTCATTCCCAATCACAACAACCCCCCTCACCACATAAACTTCATCTCCTCAACCGTCTCGCAACTTCTCTCCACCAGAGTCATAGAATATTCACCTAATCCCGTAGTTGTCAATCCCATTTTTGCAACGGAAAGCTCTTCCAAAACCCGTTTCATCCTCGACGTTCGTTTCGTCAACCTCTTCGTAATGTTCTTTACGTTCCACTATGAGTCAATAGACGATGTCACCGCTCATCTCTCTGGATCTCTATCTCAGGATTTCCTAACCTGCTTTGATATAAAAAACAACTATTATCATATCCCAATTCACCCTAAATGGCAACCATACCTAGCCTTCAATTGGAATGGTCAAAGCTTTCAATTTACAACTCTCTATTTCGCCCTATCATCTTGTTGAATCTTTACAACCGTTATGCAGAAAATCATGGTTGAACTACGTATCCATAATCTATTCGTTACTTCTTACATCGACGATTTTGCACTTGCAAACAAAAACCTACCACTGCTTTTATGACAAACCTTCAACTACGTCGCTTTGCTCCATAACCTCGGTTTCTTTTTAAGCACTCACAAATGTTCATTCCTATCATCCCAATCCATCCGCTTCCTAGGCTTTAACCTAGATTCTCATCACAAACGCATCAGGATTCCTGACGATAAAATCATCAGGATTCCTGACGATAAAATCATCAAGATAATTATTCTCATTTAAACCTCATCAAACCCATCCAGCAGAACTATTGCAAAGCTGGCAGGGAAGCTCGCCTCTCTCTCCAGAGTTTTCCTACTACCTACCCATCTCTACCTTTCTTCTCTATATGATACAATCTCACCCGCCAACTGAGATTCACCCATTCAAATCTCCACCAACCTCATCTACGACCTTATGTGGTGGATCTTTCACCTGCCTCGTCTTCCCAGTAGACTCCAGACCCTTCGCCCTGCCTCTTTATCAATCTTCACCGACGCTTCGTTTACCTAGATTGCAGCAATTATTCACCCTACCAATAGTCAGTCCATTATACTGAACCAGTGTTTGCCAGAAAGCCTACTCACCTCCTCCTCAACACACAGAGAACTGTTCGCCATCTTGGAAACATTTAGATTCCTCGCCGCAGTTCACTCTAATCTCCTCTACTCAGCCTCTATCAGACTGCACTCCGATAGTCAGGCAGCCGTAGCGCTACTCCTTTGCATGAGGTCTGTTGACTAATCTTTTAACCCTTGGCTTCAAAGTATCACCTCCATCTTACTTACCTTTGACACCCTCCTTAGTCCAGTTTGGATTCCAAGGAACCTAAATACATCAGCCGACTCAATCTCTAAGACCGAAGACAACACCGATTGAGGACTTGGAGGCCACATCAAGGTGCAAATCTTTTCAGAAATAGGAACTTCTGCGATCGACCTTTTCGCCTCATATTATCACCATGTGTGTCCAACGTTTGTCTCAAGAAATTGGTCAACCAAAGCATCGCAAATAAACGTACTCTCATTAGACTAGAACCTCCTACCTTCTCTTCCCTACCGATGACTCTTCCCTACCGATGACTCTTCTCTCCTGCATCAGGCCATCTCCAGAGCAACCGCCAGCCCGACGTCTTACCCCCTTATTTTACCTTCGTCACAGCGCACCTCCTGGTATCCCCGCATCCTCCCTCTCAATATCACCCACCGCTTCATCATACCCGGATCCAAATTATCTTGCCTCCCCAGTCCTAGGGTGCACTTCAGCACCCCCAACCCCGCAATCGTCGGCCTGACAACAATCCTCTTTTCGACCTAAGTCCCCCTCAATCCTTCTCTTCCATCCGCGTCGAATTTCATAACCATATCTCATAAAGGTCCCAACACTACTCCACGTCCCTTGTCGCATCATCTCACCTAGACTCCACCCCTCCTCTATCCCGGCCTGAACCCTACCTATGCGAAAGATGTGCCCGCTTTCCCCCTCAAACCCCCCCGCCTCTTCAAACTATTTTTCTATACGTTTTTTAAAAACACCTCCACTCATCGCACCATCACCTCGCATGGATCAAAACATGAACCCCTTTCTAATATCCTAACCCAACCGTGCATAACTACGCACCAATTAAGAAAGCCATCCTAAAAAGGTATCTTCCTCGCCTTCAACCTCACGCAACCTTATCATAAATCTGTCACCATAACGATCAGTCTTTGTATCCCCGGACCGAACAACCTTCTGCTCTAAATCAATCTCTTTATACTGCAACCACAACCCTTCCCCGCAACGCTGCCAACTTTCCCACAAGTACAAAAATCCACCACCATCCCGGTATGCCTGAGCCTCATGATAGCCTTTCAGCACCTTCACCTTTTCCCTAATATACTCCAACACACTCTTCAATTTCAACCACTTCAAAGGTCGTGCTGACTCCTCGATCACTCCCCTCTGCAGAGAATACTCCTGATATGCCTTGCGGAAGGCGTGTACCCTACTGCTCTGGCATGAATCTCCTTCACCATCTCTTTCAAGAAATCGAAAGCAAGCACTCAAGCAATTAAAAGCAGCATCAACAGTCGACGGAGAAACAAGCGGCAAACCCTCGACATCGAAAGTTCGACACCGATCCTCTACCTCAACAAGCCATTGGCCGCTGACGAAGGACAAAACATCCAAATCATTGCAGCTCATGCAGTCCCTGCCAACGTTGTTGCGCTCCAACCATTCATTTAAGGCAAGAAGAAGTTTCTTCATTCCACCTTTCCATCGCCGTCCAACCCCATATTCTCCTACCAAGGCACTGCTCCACTCAGCAATTGTCTTGGAGTAGACCTTGCGGTTGGTTGCAACTCCCACGGCACAGGTTTCTCATGTTTGCAGACCCACGACTTCAACTGCGGGAGTTGTCTTTTCATTGGGGGGGCACCAGTCTACGGTTGATCCTCTTCATCTACGGTTCCTTCAGTTTCACTATTTCTTCTATTATTTTATTTTTCAAGATCTACGGTTGGAGCATTCCTTGACCAACATCTTTGGTTCGTCTCAGGCGTATCAGTGGGACTCACCCAGTAGGAAGCAGTCCCTCGGCAGCCCGACCTCCACTTCTTCTAGGAGCAGCAAGAGCATAAGTAACCGGTGCAGGACCGATCGCTGCAGAAGGCGTCAACTCTCGCTGAGCACTTTCTGCATTTCTTCCGCCAGCCGCCACGCCCATTGCATAGGCAAATCTGCAAGTCACATCAAAAAAGTCAGCCAGTCGCTCTTGAGGACAGGTCTGTGCCGCGCGATTTTCTGCGCGACGACAATGAGGGGTCCTAAGATGGGAAGGATGGGCCAATTACGGGAGATCGGGATCGCAGGGAAATTGCATCGGTGTCCTCGCTTCTTCGTCTTTTTGCGTCGCTTCTTTTCGGATGGCTGGGTTCAAGGCCAGGCAAGTCCTGAGATGGTCGATTGAGTGGTTGTCTCTCCGACAAAGGCGCGATTAATAATGTTTGACGTCGCTTATTTCTTGTTCTGTTGTCAGGTTTTCGGCGCGGAGATCGCGCGGGGAATTTTGCTTCTTTTTGAATTTCTTTTTCGAATCTTGTCGAGCCCTCGATGGCTCTCGGTATTTCAAACTTTCTTTTCAGAATTTGCGTTTTATTGAAGTTCTTTTTGCATCAACTAGGAATTAAGGAATTTAGGAATTTAGGAATTCTGGATTTTTTTTGCCGTGCGCTGCCTTTTTGCTCGCGCACTTCTTTTTGCGCCTGCAACGGAGCTCTGATTAGTCGGCGCCCTTAATCTTGCGTGTAACTGTAATTTTGGGCAGGGCGCCCTTGTAACTATATCTTTCTTCTTGAGCTTCATCTTTCCCGCCCTCTCTCTTCTTTGCTGTGTCTATCTGCCCCCCGGGCTGCATGATCGGATCGATGCATGGAGAGTGGCTACTCCGCGGTGTCGGTGCGAATACCCTGACAAGGGTATCCGCCCTGGTTTTTGCAAGTGACAGAAAAATGGTTTTAATCTATAGTTTAGGTATACCGCGCTAGGCACGGCTGCGTCTGTATTTTAYGTTGATAGGATGCTTGACTARAGTAGAGAGTGTGTGGGCGCGCAGGTTTAAGGCACGCGTGATTSTTTTCTGCTGTTGATCATTGGTCGTTTGTTTAATAGTATTATTAATATCTACTTATATTTGATTAAGCAGGAAACAGGGATATTTTCGGTTGATTGGTACGCTTGATTAAGGCGAGCGCGCGTGCGGGGGGGGGAAACCAAATACGGCATCGGCAATAAGGGCGCGATTTTGAACGGTGAGCAGGATGTCGTAGGATGGCGCGCGGGGCAATTATGGCATGATATAAACAAGTCGACGCGGGCACTGGGAGCCGCGCAGCCGGTTTGTTGGCCCAAAGCATCGCGCCGCACTGCCTATATGGTATTCTGCGGGATTCAGCCCCAGGCTTGGGCTTAGCCCATAGGTACGRCATTGGGTTGACGTTACGAAGGTTTGGGGATCGAGGCCAGCAGGCGTCGGCGGGGCAACTGCAGGGGAGCGTCGCGGAAGGGACCGACAGGGTTGAGGGCCGTCASGGCTATCCCCCTCGGGTTTGCTTACGGGCGCGGCGGCAGGGCCGACCCGCGGCGATAGAGTCACATGGGGTGTGTTGTATTCGCGGGGGTTGCCTGAAGTGCAAATACAGACCATTTTTCGTGGCTGCGTCRGAGTCGYGCCTCGTCTTGTCTTGGGACGCGGCGCGGTGGGTGTGCGGCAGGCCCTAAGGGCCTAGCTCAGTGGGTACACCCATGAACTGGTGGGATACARACCCGTGTTCGAACCCGGAATGATGAAACTTGATAAGTAAAACCAAATATTTTAAATTGTCGGGGGCTGGTTAGCCYGGGGACCGTGTCCTTCGGGACATTCGTCAAAAATTGGAAAGATACAGAGAAGTTTAGCATGGCCCCTGCGTGAGGATAACGCGCACAARTCAGGACGAGGTCCGACGGCCGGATGTTTTTTCCTGGGTCTTGACATTTACGTGCCGTCGGGCCGGCACTGCGCGGTATAGGGCGAACGGAGTAACAAGGATTGTCG
>BFEA01001411.1:0-13132 GCA_003427395.1 Chara braunii
AGAGAGAGAGAGAGAGAGAGAGAGAGAGAGAGAGAGAGAGAGAGAGAGATGCGGAATGGCGGCCTTTTGCCGGGAAGGCAAGAAGACGAAGGCGCAGGGGACAATGCAGTAGTATTTCAGAAAGAGCTTCTACCAAAGCCAGCCCCAAACTCATGAACCCCCACGGAACCCTCCTTTTCAAACACTTCAACCACCATAGACAGGTTGAGCTCGTGATCCACCAGGCCCAAAAGGTCGTCTCCACAGACTCTTAGTCTACAGATTACATTGCAATACAACAGATTTTCTGAGTTCTACCCCTGGGCCAGAGGAGAGCTAGATATCTTCCGATCCCTCGGACCCTCCCGGCTCGACGGTAAGCAAGCCTTAGCAAGGGCCAACCTCGCTGCCTTTCTATATATCATCAAGTTATTCCAGCGGCGGGACACAGAATGACTCAATCCCAGCGACCCATACCTCTAGCGGCTGCGCGCTGAAAGGCGGGCCATAGCTGACAAGCTGGAAAGTATCTTCCCTATACTTGACGTCATCCAAATTCAGAAGGTAAGTTAGAGTGAATTTACCTAGGCGGAACATGTCCACCGTCGGTAAATCGCTGTCGAGCTTGAGCACATAGAACTGCTCGTACTTGCATGTCTCGCTGAAGATGTTGCTGTCTTGAGGTTTGGGCAGCCTCCCAGTGAATGACGAGGGCACGAAGAGGGTAGTGTGCGCAATGCCAGGTAATTCGCCAGGAAGTGTCCCATTGATCCTGATTGGCGATGCAAGAGAAATCGTCGTCCCGTCCACGTTTTTGCCGTTGAAGTAGGAAATGCCTTCTATGACGCCCTGATAGGCGGCGTCGTTGAAGCCGCCCTGCAGCTTGACCGTAACCCACCTGGCATCCAAATAGGTGCGGTTTTCATATAGCTTGTTCAAGGGCGGCTGCAAACGGCACCGAGGGGTCTCACGCCCTTCGACCGTCGGCCCACACTGCCGCTCCTGGAGCTCGCCGGCGTCAGCTTTCTCAAAAAACATGGGTACAGCGGTGGCAAGCAAGTGGCCATCCACTGATTCCAGTCCTCTTCTCGCGGCAGCCGTTGACGGCATCAGCAGGACGGCAATCGCCACACCGGTGAGGGCAACCAGCCACCGCATGCTGGTAGCAGCAGCAAGAGGGGCCATGCGGGGACTCCAAGCCGTCACCCGTCTGCAGGCAGCATCCATGATGGCAGCAGCTACCGAGCCTACCGTGCTACGATGATAGTCTCTCTCTCCTCGGATGAACAGAGCACCAGGAAGCTCCTTTCTCACTGCCCCGTACTCCACCGCCCGCCTCGCCTCTCCGCCCGCTGCTTGGCGCTTGAAGTTTTGAACCGTGTGCAACCGGAAAAGACGCACAGTGGCCAACTTCACTTCAGGTCGTGTGCTGACGACTGGTCCAGCCGCGCGTACTTATACTTGCCTTGACGCTGCGCACGCGCTCCCGCCAAGCACTCGGCTGCCTGCCCAAACCTCTGGGCATACTCACAACCGTGAACTACAGCACCGACTGGCCGCCCTCGTTTCTACTTTTTTGTCCTCGTCTGTGAGGAGGGCAAGGATGGATGCAACACGCCACACACACGAGGGCTCTGGTTCGTGCAGCTGCTCTCTCGGACCGACACTGTGACTGTGTGTTGCCAGTTTGCCCCACTTGGTCAAGGGCAGGTACGGGTGGGTGGGTGGGTGGGTGGGTGGGTGGGTCGGTCCTTTTGAGTGGCACCTCCCTACTGTATGCACGCATCGGGGAAAACCCACCTACCCAGACACCCTCCCGGACCTCCTCCGTGACCAATTTGGGCAGGTCGGCAACGCAAAGTGCTGCTCCGAGAGCGAAGCTGTACGAACCAGCCCCCATGTCGCATGTTGGGCGTTATTTGGAATTTCATTGTTCCACGATCAAGATGCAATGATACAATGATACATGTATTGTTACGTATACGATGGCCAGGCCCTGCCTGATTCAGAAAAGAGAGAAAGAAAAAGGGCAAACAGTGGCATTATAGCAAATGCCCTTTGCCCTTCTTTGTCCGCGGACCATCTCGCAAACGCCCTCTCATAAATGTCCTACTGCAGCAAATGCCCTTTGCCCTTCTCTCTTCGCTTTTTGCGTGTCATTCTGCATCACAATTGCCCTATAGCACTATGGGGCAAGATACAGTTCGCAACTGCCCTTCGGGCACCGTACCTGGCCAGAAAGCTGGGTTGTATCCAATCCATTGCCCGAACTGCAATTCGAATCTGTATCTTGGCCCATAGTGCAGTTATAACTCATTTTTTTGTGACTCCCGCGTAGTTTCCCCTTAGAAATATCAATGCCACTCATCGAGCTGAGGTTCATCAGGTTCCTGCTGGGTATACCAACCAACGGAAAACTCCCACTCCGTTCACACCTGGTCCTAAGATATTTCTCCTGGTTTGAATTTCATTGCTCCAGTGTGTTCAGTTTACCTCTCTCCTGCCTTTTTTTTTTTTTTTTTTTTTTTTTTTTTTTTATTTTTTTTTCTTTTTTTTTTTTTTTTTTTTTTTTTTTTTTTTTTTTTTTTTTTTTCAAGTCTCTCTCCTGCTTTTAGACTGAGAAGCGTGACGTAGAAGGTCTTTTGCAATGGGCTTTTCCCCCATCGCACGGACAAATTGAATGTGGTTACTCTGTGAGATTAAAACCTCGACTACTTTACTTAAAAAACAAAAAAAAAAAAAGAAAAAAAAAAGAACCTCGACTACTGTAACATGATTGTTTTGAGTATTCATCGCTATCTATTGTCTAATGCAGCCTCCCGGTACTACCAGTAGTGTGAATTTATCCGGTCACAATGCATGCAGCTCCCTATTTATGGGGGAACGTTGGGCCCCGTTCCGGACACATGCAGCGCCCTAGGAATAGACTGCAGCAAGTTTAAAAAGAAAAAAAGAAAAAAAAGAAAAAAAAACTTTATAAAAAAGAGGGGGAATATACTCATTTGGTCCAGATCATGCAGGGCGTTATGTGGAATTTCATTGTTCCACGATCAATATACATACATTGTTACTTATACGATGGCTTGAAAAAAGCCTTGAATCAGAAAAGGGACAACGGGAAAGGGGAAAACTGTGGTAGTATGAGCAGGTTCACCCAGTTTTTTTTTTTTTTTTTTTTTTTTTTAGTTGGTTGGGTGTCCCTGATTACGTTGTTCGCTGCCTCCACGCTCGCCACGTTGTGGCCCCCACGACTTCTCACTGTTCTCAGTCCACCATTCTATGTGAAATCTGAGTCAGAGTCTGTCGTTGCTTGTCAGCCGTCCGTCCGTCTCCGTAGGCCTGGGGCGCAGTCTCGCTAGCAAACAGGATTACTAGGCTAAGCGCCTGCAAGCGCATCTTCATGTGTTTTATGCCCAGATGCAGGAAATCAGATCCGATTCGATAGTCTTGTTCCAAGTTGGACGTTTTCACAGATGCTGGCAGTGGTTCAGGAAGGTTGGGCCAACGTACCAACGGGCCTACGGTAGCTTGCTGCCAATTCGTACAGCCATGAACAGTCGACATGCAGACCTAGTAAGCTCGAATCCACATGCATGTGGACTAAACTTATGCAGTGGATAGGGTGTATACTAGCCGCCTACAGGTTCACACACTTCTGAATCTTTCTGCTTTCCCCTATGGACTCTTGTATTATATCCGCCGACAGGTTCACGCACTTCCCTTATGGAGTTGAACTTCTCCTATCGACTCTAGTGGTTGCCAACTTGCCAGGCACACAGGACTCCTGTGGTTAATTAATAATCACATGTAATTCAGTTCGGACTGCTGCGAAGCCTGCAATGTTAAATCACAGAAGAAGGAAAGGCCAGTCATTTTGCAGAGCATGCTCGTCAGTCTTTATGGTTAATTATAAAGATCAGCACCACTTATTGAATGCCTGTGCAAACGCCCCGTCTGTCAGGCATTTTGGTGGGAAACAAGCACAAGTAACCCCGACAGAACGGAGAGACTTGCGGACAGATGACGGGATACTTCTGGGAACGCTCGTACTTCAGCTTATAAGTCAGAGAATCTAGAGAGCATCCTACCCCTTTATGGTGCATTAGCCGTGGGGGGCTAAGGGTTTGTGGCACGCTGGGCGCCGGAAGCCAGTTGGAAATTCGATGTGGGCCATCTGATCGAGAGGATCAGCGAGTGGGGACAGTCCCGGGCCATTTTTTCCACCAAACTATCAGCGGGTGGGGAGAGTCCCGGGCCATTTTCCCACCAAACTGTTGCAGGCTCTTCTTCTTCTTTCTTTTTTTTTTTTCTTTTTTTCTTTTTTAACACTTTCCCTGTCATTGCAAAATAGGAAGGACGAGGTGATGCGCAGTAACTCGCGTTCAGCAGGGAGAAGAGACGCAGTTAGCCTACAGGAGTTCCTGCAAGAAAGGAGACTGGTGGACTCATTCCGCATCTTGAATCCGGATGATCTAGCGTACACATGGTACTCAAACATCAGAAAGGAGAGAGGGGAGGTCACCAGAAGAAGGTTGGATTATTTTATGGTGAGTGAAGGGATGGCGCAGGGCGTGACCCAAGTTAGGCAAATGCTGCACCCGATGTCGGACCATAAACCTGTGACAGCAGACTTCGTAGTAAGTCAGCCCCTAGAAAGAGGGAAGGGCTACTTTAAGCTGAATGCTCAGAGCCTGGAGATTCCAGGGATTAGAGATTGGGTGGCGGACCAAATGCAGTCCTGGCAGTCAGCAAGGGCAGATTTTACCTCTGCAGCAGAGTGGTTCGATGCGGGAGCGGCTATCATTTCTGGGGTGTTAAATATCTGCTCAAGAATCCTGGCGAGAGGGAGGAATCAAGAAGAAGAAAGGTGTCGGAAACTAGTGGAAGAAGCGGAAAGAAGGATTGAGGAGCATCCCATATCTGAACTAGTCTGGGCTGCAGAGAGAGAAGCAAGGCTGGCAAACTGGGACAAGATTCAGGTGGAGAAACAGGTGAGGTGGGAAGAAACGTTGAGGGTGAAGGGGATAATTTTCCAGGACAGATTGAACAAGGATACGTTAAGAAGACTGCTCCCCAGCAGGTCCTTCCATCAAGTCGTCCAACTGGACCACCCCTTCGACTCCTCCGCACCTCCGGCAACAACTCCTGCAGGCATCATGGAATATGCAAGGACATACTTTGCAGACATTCTTACCACAAGAAGAGAGGAAGACACGGTGGACACAGACCTAGCAGGAGAGATTGACATGTGGCAAGACACGACGGTTTTGCTATCTCCGGTGCAGAGACAGGCTCTAGACAGACCGGTCACCGGGGAGGAAGTGCAACAGACASTGAAGGAGATGGTGTCAGGGAAGTGCCCGGGAAGGGATGGACTAATTGTAGAGTTTTACAGGGCTTGCTGGGATGCAATGGGACCAGCGATGCTGGAAGTATTCAATGAAGTCCTAGAGGGGGGAAAGTTGGGACAATGCATGACACACGGGGTGATCTCGGCGCTGTTCAAAAAAGGTGATAAGGCCAATGCACGTAACTACCGCCCGATCTCAGTTCTAAATGTCAGCTACAAGATTCTGGCCAAGACGTTGGCGCTGAGGTTAGGGAAATGCCTCCCAGAATTGGTGGGCAGAGATCAAGGTGCCTTTGTACAGGGGCGTTCCATTTTCGTGAATATCCTTACAGCAATCGAATGCATAGAAGAGATTAGAGAAGGGCAGATGGATATGGCCGTCCTGTTGCTGGGCATGGAAAAGGCCTATGACAGAGTCGGATGGTCTTTTGTACTTACAACGTTAAGGAGGATGAATTTTGGCAAAGGGTTMTGTCGACGGGTTATAGCTCTATATACGATGGCCACATCCTCGATACAAATCAACGGTCACCTTTCTTCCCCCTTCAAGCTGACGAGATCGCTGAGGCAGGGCTGTCCCTTAGCCCCACTACTGTTTGAACTGCAGCTGGAGGTCCCGCTGAACAGAATCCGGAAGCACCCAACTATTCGAGGTCGACAAGTGTCTGAGACAAAGGAGTGTCGGTCAAAGGCCTTAGCAGACGACTTATTCATCGTGTCAAAGAACTCCGAAGCCTCACTAGGTGCTGTCAAGGAAGTCCTAATGGAGTATTCTCAGCTGTCAGAAGCCTTGGTCAACTGGAATAAGTCGGTTTATCTGTTGCCAACTGGCCGTGAGCTACGAGTGGAATGGGGCATGCAGCGGGTAGATCCGGTTGCTGGTGAATGCTTCTTGGGTGTGCTAGTGAGCACTCAGGCTATGGGAGCAGCGCAAGGCGCAGTGATCCACCAAAGAGTAGAGGCGAGGCTTGGAGGATGGAGTTCGACCGGCCACCTGTCCCTATTTGGCCGAGCCWTGGTAATCAATGCTGCCATGTTCTCTTAATCCAATTTATTGGGACGGTAAGAGAAATCACRAAACCTACTCTAACCAGCATCCGGAGGCTGTCTTCAAGATTCCTTTGGAAACCCGGAGGGAAGAAGGAAGAGGGGTTCTTGGTGAAGGTGGCATGGGATTTGATCACCTACCGAAAAGAGCAAGGCGGTCTTGGTCTGATCGACCCCCAGAGGAGAAACCAGGCAATGCTCCGAGGATGGCTGTCCAAGATTGCAATGGCAGAAGAGAAGGAAGATTGGATCTTCCTGGCTGAAGTGATTCTTATGAGAGAATTGCAACTATCCAGAAGAGAAGATGTCTGGGTGTGCTTCTTCGTGAAGTCCTTCATGAAGAAGCGACTTACCTCAGAATTATGGGAAGCGGTACGACAGGCTTGGATAGAGCACATTCCAGAAGAGAGGTCCCCTCCACAAACGAAAGAAGAAGTACTCCAACAACACTTGTTTGAAAACCCGTGGGTCGTGAATGAAGAGGGTATGCAGTTTTTAGCTGGCACAGAACCTGCCACCTTCGGAAGGGCTGGGATTAGAAGAGGGATATCCAAAGTGGTTGATCTGTGGTCACAACTGCTAGGTACCTGGAAGCCCTTTGAAGAGATCCAGATTGCACTACAAGGCCCGAGGGCGGTAGAAGCACACTGGAGGTCTATAATAGGAGCAATGCCGGCTCACTGGACTCAAGTGCTGGGACCAAAGGGTCTAGATCCAACAAGAACATGGTACCTCCCAGCCCAACTAGAGGGCGAGGGTAAGGTGGTATGGAAACTACAGGGTCTGACGCAGTGTGGATACAGAGAGGTCCAGAGCTGGCGAGTAGACAGGTTGTCGGGAGACTTACAGGTGCAAGGAGAGAAAGTGGTTAGACAGTGGAGAAACCCGGCACGGATTAGAATGCTGGAACGCAAAGATCAGCAAGGAGTGATTGAGAGGGCAAGATGGGTGGGGCAGGTACCACTAAACCAACTATGTATTGATCCTAAAGCTTGAAGGTGGACCGGAGACAAGCTTGATCTGGCAAATTACACTGTGGGGGAATCATACAGACGGACAGTTGGTAAGATAAGGTCCCCTGTAGTCACAGCAATCAGCCGATGGGGGACAATCCTCTCTGAAAATCTACAAGAGAAGGCAAAGGACTTTGAGAAGCTTTGGACCATCCTGTTAGAACTACCATACGTGAAACAGGCTGGCCTGCTTTGGATGTTGTCTCTGCTCGTGACCCCATCAGCAGTTTGGCTGAACGGTCGTGGTGCACCATTCCCCTTGGGATGTACCAGATGCACGTGGCCCTTTGAGTCTACAAAGCATCTTTGGTGGGACTGTTTTGCTTCGAAGAGAATTTGGAATTGGTGGGCCTATCACTGGTCTCAATTGGGGGGAAGGGATGTGGAGTGGGGGGAGAGGTGGGCGCTGCTGGGATTTGTTAAGGAAGAAGAAACTGGGAAGAGAGGTTGGCCGTACGTGGCACATGTGGCCAGAGCAGCAATCTGCTCAGTTATCTGGGCAGATAGGAACAGATCCAACTTCGAAGGTAGGCCCTCCTCGGATGTGGAGATAAAGTCGGCGGTCAAACGCTCGCTGAGACAGGCAATCTGGGCGGACTGGCGGAGAAAGGCAAAGTGCGGAAAAGCACCAAGACGAATGATGTGGTGGTTTCTCAAAACATGGACAATCAACAATCGGTTGGCTGTCGTTCACAGAACAAGGGGGCTGGTGATCACAAGGTGGTTACGAAGTTAGGGCCCCAGGGGGGATAAGGAGCGAGTCGCCAGACCTCTCGATCGGAGCAAAATCGCTTATTTTCCTTGTTCTCCCTTTTTCTTTAGTTTAGAGTTTTTGATGGGCTGTTCAGTTTTTTTGGCCTGGTGCAGCACTTTACACGAAACTAGGACACTCGGTTGCTCAGGTCACAGTAGACCCTTAGTGGGGAGGGGGGGGAGAGTGTCAGGGGGTATAGGAACACTAGTGTTCCAGCCGGCCGGGGTAGGCCGGGGTCAGGCCGGTTGTAGGCCTGTGGAAGTAGTATAGGTAGCCTAGTCTCTATAGACAAGAACGGGGATATGAGGGAAATTACATTCTTGATTCTGGGTAACCGAGAAGTGGTAGGTTTAAACTAGGTGGGACCTGTTTACGTTGGGTTGTTGAAATGGAGGGGAACAAGCAATATCGAATTTGTTTGGAAAAGGTTTTGGTCCTAGGTTTCCCCTGGACCGTTTGTATGGTAGATTCATGTTTTCATTTTGGGATTTATGGACCTTTTATGGTACAACAGGCAACCTAAACCGGTTGACGCTGCCGGGATAACCTCCGGTTGAATTGTGAGGTCCCCGGCCTCGTCAATTTTTCAGTTATAATAATAATGGGATGTTAAAAAAAAAAAAAAAAAAAAAAAGAGGCCGGGGACCTCACAATTTCACCCGGAGTTATCCCGGCATAATCAACCGGTTAAGCTTATGGTGATCAGATTCATTGCAACAGGATACAGAAAACCCAGACCTACTTCAAACAGTAACGTATGACCAAAACGGTCTCCTTCTCTGACCTTTTACTACTACGAACTACATCCTAAGACAGTCCTACCAACTACTTCACATCCATGTGTGGCCGAGAAGAACTCGCATTTGTATTTTGTCCGAACAGGGGAACCCTCTACTCTAAATTCTTATTACTACGGGGCTAAGACTCCTAGTTCTATCTATCTGACTCCTCCTACTTTTGGTCCTCTCCTCCTCCATTCCTCTAGCTAATTTAAGCTTAAACATTGACCCTCTCTACCAAGAATCCGTATTACCCTACTCAAAGAGTTGCAATCCACTATCTAATTCCCGAAAAGTCCCCTTCCCCAGACAGTCAAACCTAATGCGGTTCTAGGTCTGGTCCGTTCATTCCTTGTAGCAGCCGGGGGCGCTCCCAACCTACAAGCTCTGGAAGCAGTTTGGCCAAACGGATTGCCATTGTTTTGACAAACAGTTTATAAACCACATTTAGTAGGAAGATTGGTCGCCAGTTGCAACTGTTGCGCACTTGTGTTTTATCTCCCTTTTTATAGAGAAGGGTAATCATGCCCTTTGTGAAGCTTGGAGGGAAGCAGCTCGTCTCTAATGCTCTATTGTACATTTCGCACAGAAAGGGGGCGAAGGACTCCCAACAGATTGGGTAGAGTTCTATTGGGAGGCCGTCCGACCCCGGGCATTTGCCCTTCGCCATTCGCTTCACGGCTTGCCAGACTTCTTTCTAAGTCATAGGGGCATCTAGATCCTTTGTGCCGTTTGCGGCCTCGCTTGATATTTTCCTGGTTATCGTGTGACGCGCCAGTTTCTGGACCTGCACGATTTTCCGACCCCCCTCTTTTTCGAATTTTTGTTGTCTTGCAAAGAGGGCGAAGAGGCCCCTTTTTGTATTTGCATGAATTAATCCGCATTGTTCGTAATCAGGGAGGCCTGTCCTTCTCAGGACCTTCGTCATTTTGGGCCACTTTTTGGAATTCCATCTTTCAATTTGCAATTCAGGAAATACATGGGAAATACGCGCGCCTTAGCAAGCGCGCTAGAAATTTGGGTCGACGGTTAGGAAATCCGGAATGAGCGGAACCGGACGTGTCCTTTCTTGTGCATCTCGACTTTGTCTCGGAAAACTCTGGGAATTTTCGTATGGATCTGAATAGGTATAGGACGCTTTCGAGTCTTTCCCACGCTCGCTCTACGCGGGGATATGGTACTTTTCAATTTTGAATTAGCTATAACTGTTTCGGTGCCCTATTTAAAAATCACAAAAAACATTGGAATCCAAAAAAACAAATATGGGGATGCAGGGATTTTCAAACCCTACAACCCCATATATATATAGATTTTTTCTGCCTATTATTTTATTAATTAAAAATATCGGGGGGTTGTGGCCGCGCTTAGCCACCGCGGCCATGATCGTGACCGCATCCGGTCAGCCTATGTAGACCCCCGTACGAATACGGGCCGTACCTACATACGTACGACCGTACGTACGGGGTCATCTGGTCGTACGGACCGTACGTACGGAAAAAAAGCAAAAAAAAAAAACAATTCAAAAAAATCTGAAAAACTAATATGTTATGCAGAAAAATAGACTGAAACACTTTTGCCTCAGGGTCATATTGAAATTCGTTACCAAATTTGAGATTAAAAAAACGTTTTTTTTTTTTTTTTTTTTTTTTTTCGTACGGGGCTGTATATACGGCCGTACGATAAACCCCCCGTACGTCGTACAGTGTTACACAACGGTCAGCGGCCCCGTAGTCATGACATTGGATGATACATAGACTACAATTCATCTCGATTACAATCAGCAAGGAAAGGGTCGATTCGGAACTTCCGAGGAGTATTGTCGCAAATGTTGCAACGAGTTTCTATTCGTGAGGTGTTGTAAGAGTATCGTTCAAGCGAAGGAAGTTGATTGGTCTTATAAGAGAGATAGGATGGTCATCTTCGATTTTGTTTCAGTGATTGCCCTTACAAGAGAGATGGGAAGAGAGAGACAAATAAATGAGTGTGTGTGTGTGCGTGTGTGTGTGTGTGTGTGTGTGTGTGAGAGAGAGAGAGAGAAAGAAAAAAAAATAATAAAAAAAAATTGACATAATATTATTTCATTTTTTTGAAGTTAAGGCGGATTCCACTACGTAATAAGCGTGCCTTCATCTGATTTATCATACTGTGGCCACTTACTGACTTTAATGGAACGAAAAATCTTTATATTAAACTTTTTTTCTTTGTATGCTCGTGTTGGTCTTTCTTTATTCTTTGCTCTTTTGTTGCTCCTGTCTCTCTCTCTCTCTCTCTCTCTCAATATATATATATATATTATTTTTATTTTTTTTTCACTCTCTCTTTGTTTGTATCTGTCTCTCCTCGCCTTTTCTCCTGCTTTTTTTTTTTTAAATAACTGTGCGGGTGACGGCTGCACAATTTCAAATTCGAAGGAATAACAGTCCACTGCAAGCTTGGGTGAAGACCGRTTCGAAACTGCAAGAAAAACAGTAAGGTGGGAGGCTGGGAGCACAACGTCTAAGTACGTAGCATTCACGAATTGAATAAATGAAAACCACGTTATGCCAATCAACAACAGACAGAACCACACATAAGGAAGGAACAGGAGGGAAGGAGGAGAAGTGGAGAAATAAATGGATACAAAAAAGAGCCAGAATGAATCTCGAACGCAACTTCTTCAAAAAAAAAGAACATGAAGCTCATGACGACTTTCGTCGTTCGTGGCGATTGACCTGACCAGTTTCGTGCAACCGCCAAACCGCACTCATCAGGGGTCTTAGAACTCAGTATCGTATGAGACACTCAATTACTTCTTATCTGTATTCGTCAGTCAAGCGCCAAAAAAACTCAGTCCTAAAAAGATAGAGACTAAAACTAATATCCTAGTACTGGTTGCTTCTAGAAACAGCTAAAAAAATAATCATAACTTCCAAGGCTAATCGTTGTTCACGAGGTACTATTCAGAGTCCAGTGGTTCTGGTCATATCCAAAAAAATAATCCATAGTTCAACCGTCCGAACCTCACAGAAACCTTCATACAGACTTCTAAAACAAAGCCTCGTTCAAAAAAATGTCCCACCGTTTGATAGTTCGAACCTCACAAATTCTTTAAAGCCTACATCCTTATACTCCACAATTCAACCATTTGAACCTCGCAGCGTTCTACTTATAGCCTCTTCAAACTAGACCCTTAATCACGAATGTTCCATAGTTCAACAGTTCAAATCTCGCAAAATCCTCACAGACCCCACAACCTTCTACAACAGTTCAAATCCAACGCAATCTATAGTTCAGCAGTTCAAATCTCACAAAATCCTCACAGATCCCACAACGTTCTACAACATTCCAAGTCCAACGCAATCTATAGTTAAGCACGACGGCCTACTGGTTTAGTAATTGGCAAAAACGGGAGGTGGCGGTCGTGTTTTTGAACTTTTTTTTTTTTTTTTTCATGCCTTTGACTTTTTTTCCTTTTCTTTCTTTCAGCGCCTGCTTATGCCACAACTGTAATGTCTAGGCCACACCCGTGTCTGGGCCATCGTCGAGAAGTTTTGCCCACACCCATGGCTGGGCCATGGTCGAGATGTTTAGGCCACGACAGAGATGCCTAGGCCACGCCCATGGCTGGGCCGCGACCGAGATGCCTAGGCCACAACCCTGGGAAAACGAGGCAAAACATGGAGCCTCAGGGCCTGCTATGGATGTGGCTTCAACAGCTCCGCCGTGGCAGGCGTGGGGAAAAAAAAATAAAAAAAATCGAAGGCGTGAAAAAAATAAAAATAAAAATTGAAGGAGTGAAAGGGAAAAAAAAAAACAAAAAAAAAAACGACGACCACCTCCCGTTTTTGCCAATTACTGAACCGGTAGGCCTTTGTGCTCCCACCTTACTCTTTTTCATTCAATTTTGAACTCGTCTTCGTCCAACTCGTCTTCGCCCAAGCTTGCAGTGGACTGTCATTCCTGTGAATTCGAAACTGTACAGCTGTCACCCAAGCAGTTGTCTCTTTCTTTTCGCTGTGTTACCACGTAACGGCGCGTTCAATCAACTTGCGTTCCACGTTCAGTTGTTGAACGCGCGTTCAATGAAGGAGGGTAAACGCTCTGAACGCGAACGCGCAGAGTGTCACCCGTGAAGGGGAGGCCTGTCGGGGGTGTCGCATCGGGGTACCGGCTCGCAACGACCCTCCTGAGCCTTGATGGGGACTCATGGAGTGCAGGCAAAGGTAAGGGG